>JBAKBP010029503.1:5000-27045 GCA_037953745.1 Lithodes maja
TCAAGCTAGAAAAAAACACTCCCAAGACCCTCCTTGAAGATAAATTTGTACATTTTCGATAGCGGTTCCTCTTATATTAAAGGCTCGCTATCGCTCGCCAGGAAAATATCGACACCTAAATGACACGAAAAGTCTTAATTTTGACAAAGAATGAGACGAAAGGTCTTAAAATCGCCAAACTAATGGGCCGAACGTCACAATATCTGAAAACCAAAAGGTCTAAACATGAGTAAGAAGGGGGACCAGAAAACTGCCCATCTCCCCTTAAGAGACAGGATGAAGGAATAGATGAATTGATATATTATAGGTAAATAGAACAATAGATGAATTGATATATTATAGGTAAATAGAACAATAGCCGCATTTGGTTAACCCCTTCTGTACCGGCGACGTCTTTTGAATTTTCTTCTAGCAATTTTTATACGATTTTGTGTAGTTTTAGAAGGATTTGTGGTAGTTAAAAGGGTTAAATCTGATGGTTCGAAGCCTGTTAATTGCTGAAGGCCCTTATTAAGCTGAATAATATCGTCTAATAGTAGCTAAAATTAAATTAAAAGTACGTCACCGGTACAGAAGGGGTTAAGGATAATTATACAGAGCATATCAAGCAGACTTGATAATTATATCATCCGACTTGATATATATCTCGCTCTTAATCCCCAATTAACTGTTTTTACAAATGAATAGCCTCCCACCATTATTTTGTCCACATTGACTATAGTCTATTCGCTGTAAGTAGGCGAGGAATCATGACCTCTTACCTCTATAACTCAAAAATGACTAGAGTAATCAAGCTAGTATGTCTACCATTTGGGAAGAGTCAGTCAAGGAATAGATGTGGAAATGTACAGACAATTTGCTATAGCCCTCATTGAGTTACAGAGGATAGAGGTCATAATTTTTCGCCTACTTACAGTGAATACACTATAGGTAGGTTAGATACAAGTAGCCTCATAAGGATCAATGTATATGTTGTTGCTTGTTTTCCTTTGTATTCCTGTGTATTACATTTGCTCAACGCGGCCCTCCAAGATCAAGAGGTAGAACCAGTAAGGATTATATAACACTGATGGACCCTGGCAAAATTTTGGTTTGTCAATATAGCTCATATTTAGCCATTAACTTAAAATGTTGGGAATGAGGCTTTTGTGAAGGTGTCTATTAATTTGCCTTACCCGATTGTTTCTATACAGTGACGTTACGTGTTTTCATAATATTCAGGCAAACATTAGACGATTAGTTTTAGCTTAGGAAGGACAATCGGAGGGGTAAAACACTCAGTAAACCCTTAGTCTTGTATAGGATCTTCCTATGCTGAGTACGGTGTAGTGCCACCCAAAAAAAGGAAGAATGGTGTCATCATCGTAATAATTAGCGTTTTCCCTGGCTATGCATACTGTAGTTAACCCCTTGAGTATCTATGGAGTCTAAATGTCTGAACACACGGAGTTTAAAACAGTCTAAGTCATAGGATGAAGGAAAGATTGATTGAGGGAGAGATTTCCGAACCTTACTTGTTGAGTATAGAAAAGACAGATAATTGGTTAATTCTTGAGTTGGAAAGCTGGACAGAAGGTGGGAAAGGTGGGTGCCACCCACTCGCCGTAAGGAAGTGGGTATGCATTGAGAGAGCTCTGAAGAACACTGATTGTTGTAATAGCGATAGACGAATGAGAGAGATGCAACATTAAAACGTGTAGAAAAGATTGTGGGAACTAATAAGAGTTGTGGAGTTGATAAGACAGAATGTGTTAGACTCTACCCTGTCACTTGCGTTTTCTTCTAATCTAGCATCTTTTCGTGTCCGCCCAACAGAATAATAGGAAAGTAAGCTCAATGTAAACAGATATATGGGAAATACTAAAGAAACGGAAATGGTAGTAGAAGAGTAGGCATAAACATCACTGGTAAATGAACAAAGAATACCTGCACTGGTATAGCCAACCAAATATACTGTATATAACTGGTGTACATTGGTATTACTACTCTCTCTCTCTCTCTCTCTCTCTCTCTCTCTCTCTCTCTCTCTCTCTCTCTCTCTCTCTCTCTCTCTCTCTCTCTTCTCCCCCAGTCAATTCCGCCAAAATTAGAAGCTGTGAAATTGGACACAGGAGAGGGGGAAACAATAAATAGTGGTGATAATGAGACACCGAATTGAAAATATATGGCTTCAAATGTTAAACATAATATAGTGTTTTATATTTAACCCGTTCAGTACCGGTGTCCTCCTTTAATTATATTCTGGCATTGATTATAGACGATTTTATTCAGGTTAGGAAGGACCTTTAGCAATGATAAGGCTTCCAACTATCTCAACTATAACCCTTGTAACTACCACAGATCTGCCTTAAGCTGCATAATATCGTGTAATTATAGCCAGAATAAAATATAACACGTCGCTTGTTCTCAAAGGGTTAATGATAGTATCGTATCATATATTATTATAAAAATATTATGGTGTTTCACATTTGAAATATTTTATTGTTTTGTCATGCTTTAAACCCGTTCTGTAACGGTGACGTATTTTTAAAAACTAAATCTAGCTGTATTTTGACGATTTTGTGGTCGGTTTTCTGGATCATTTTCTCCCTCATGTTTAGCCCCATTAGTTTTCAGATGTTAAGGTGTTTGCCCCATTAGTAAGTCGATTTTAAGACCTGTCGCCCCATTTCTTCGTCAATATTTAGACCTTTCGTGCTATTAAGGTGTCAATTTTTTCCCTGGCGAGCGATAGTGAGCCTGTAATGTTGGAAGA
Organism: Lithodes maja; assembly: GCA_037953745.1. NCBI lineage: Eukaryota > Metazoa > Arthropoda > Malacostraca > Decapoda > Lithodidae > Lithodes > Lithodes maja. The sequence continues at coordinate 7,756 of JBAKBP010029503.1, forward strand.
ACCGGCCTTCGGCCGGAAAAAATGTCTACCGAAAAATTTACAAATTAATCTAGAAGGGGGAGCTAATGGATTTTTTTGTTTTAATTTGATGGAGATCTAGAGAGGAAATTAGAAAAATAATGAATACATGCAAAAATCGCCCAAAAAGTGAACCATCCCCCCTCAAGAAGGATATTTGGTAAATAAAGGGTTAATTGTGATAGTTTGAAGCCTGTGCGTCATCGATCCTCAGAGGCTTACAGCTGATACGTACCTTTTCGAAAGTGTCTCGACTAGAATTGATTCTTCTAACATATTTGTTTAACGTGATGTTTGAATTTCAGAGGCGTCCTTATTTTTTTCGAGGCTTCTAAATGTACCAGAATTATTTACCGCGACTGTTCATATTTTATTGAACAACTCTGAAACAGTAAAGACATATTTTTGAAAGGGTTAACTCTTTCTGCACCATGACGTAATTTTCATTTTATTTTGGTTACCATTAGACGATTTTCTGTAGCTTATAATCTACTTCTAGGACTCAAAGGGATAGATAACGTCTAAGTAAATCATCTAAGGAATATAGTTCCTTCTTAAGCTGCATAAAATCGTCTAATGTTAACTAGAATAGAAGGTAAAAAGGCGTCATAGTAATGAAGGGGTTAATCCCATGCTCGAGTCAGTGTTTTCCTTCGTTCTTCACTGATTCAAGGCTTACATTTAGTAGTGTACAGTCAGTATTTCGTTTCGTTATATCGTATTGTGTTCTCCCACAAAGGTTCGAAGTAGTTTCAAAGTACTTTCTAGACACCATTATCTACGTCTGTACTGAACTATATAAATTTTTCAATAACTGGCAGACATTATAGAAGTGCAGAACGGACGTAACACACTGACAGCAGGGACATGAATTATTTTGACATTTGCGAATTCCGAGTGAGAATTGTCGATATACGTCGTATCAGTAAAACGCGAATCCGCTAGTCTTGATAAGCTGACATTAAGAGGGAAGGGTTTACTTTTTGGTCGATTATTTCATATATTTATTATTGTTTTAGTTTCCTCCCTAGACCTCCGTCAAACTTTAAAAAAAAAAAATCCATTACATCCCCTTTCTAGATTAATTTGTAATTTTTTCGGTAGAAAAATGTTCCGGCCGAAGGCCGGTTTTTCCAAAATTACAGGCTCACTATCGTTCGCCAGGGAAAAAATCGACACCTAAATAGCACGAAAGGTCTTAATATTGACAAAGAAATGGGGCGGAAGGTCTTAAAATCCACAAACTAATAGGGCAAACATCTTAAAATTTGTAAATTAATGAGACAAAACATGAGGGAGAAGGGGGACCAGAAATTCGACCCATCTCCCCTTCAGTACGAGTTCCGTGGCCTGCAGCGAAACATATTATGAAGCATAATCATATATATATTGTTCGTCCATAAATGTCATGTTCCTTTACCATTGCTATCCGCTATCGTACAGTCCCGGTCGCTTTGTATCTTTAGTATCAAGTTGTTTTAGTTTTTTGTATATAATTATGTGTTAGTATCAGTTTTTTTATTATTAGTATTTGTTAGTGTCAGTTTTTTATTATTATTAATTGTCAGTATTTTTTTTTTTTTTTTTTTTTTTTGTATCTTATGTTTTTCTAGCATATTCAGATGTGTTACCCCTTTCATTACTATCACGCTTTTGTTTTATGTGCTGGCTATCTTTGAACGAATTTACTTAGTTTAGGACAGACTTCTGGAGTAAGGGGTCGGGCGCAAGTTCGACTAGATAATAGTCCATCAGGCGCCTGGCCCGGGGGGACAATTAATATGAAGGGTGTGCCTGGAAGTGTGGTGGGAGGGTTTGTGGCTTTGGCTCCGCTGCATGTCTGCCTGCCGAGATCGGAACCTCTCCGGGTGGTCAGGGGCCGGGGGAGTGCTGGAGCGACCTTGGTAACCCTGGTCTCTGGGTCTTCTCCTGGGTGACCTGGATGTGTGTGAGTTTGTGTTTTTTATCTGTGTTTATTTTTTGTTTTATGTTGTTTTTGTGTTTTCCCTGTTCTTGCTCTGTCTTGAGTCGGCTACCCCCAAAATGGGGATTGGGCCTGAGCATATAGATAGATAGAATAGGACAGACTTCTAGGCATCGAATTAGATATGAACTATTTCAATTCAATTGCACAGATTTTAAATATGTTGAACGAAATGATATAATGTTATAATATGAAGAAATACATTATGATGTACTGTGAGAATATCACACATTCTCAAGTTTTCTTTTTTACTTATGATAGGAATTTTCATGAAATGTTGTGTGTGCATGAATTGTGTGTAAGTTTGAAACCTATGCATGAGCAATCTCTCCACTGAATAAAAATAGATGTTGGGTTAAAGCAAGTGTGTGATAATGTCCCCATGGTTGTTCAATATGTATATGGATGGAGTCATGAAAGAAATACATGAATGACCAGTGACTGTTGGTATATAAGGGAAGGAAATTAGTAGAAGTTGTCTGTACTGCTGTTTGCTGATAATACAGTTCTGAAGAGTGATAATGAGTGGAAGGTACAGAATTTGGTGAATATATTTGTAACCGTGTGCGAGAAACGGAATATGGAGATAAATACGGAGAAGAGTAAGGTTATGGTCTTTGAAAGGGGTGCAGTCACAGAGTGTGAGATGAGGTTGAATGGTCAGGTTATAGAGAGTGCCAGCTCATTTAAGTATTTGGGCAGTGTGCTGAGTACAGATGGGAGTATGGATGAAGAAGTGCAGGAGAGGGTACAACAGGGAAAGAGGTTTGTAGGAACGCTGAAAGCAGGAACAAGGAATAAGGCGGTCAACATGGAAGTAAAGACATCTTTGCATGATAGTGTGGTAATCCCAACATTGACGTACGGGAGTGAAGTACGGACGTTGTTGGAGAGGCACACATCAAGAGTGAGAGGGGTGGAAATGACCTACTTGAAAAGGGCATGTGGAGGTATATGGAGGGGTAGACAGATGAATGAGGAGTTACAAGAGCGGTGTGATGTGGATGTGGATGTCTGGAAAGTGTGAAAAGCAACACCTTGAGATGGTTAACCATGTGGAACATATGAGAATGACTAAGAGAGTGTACGAGAGTGATGTGGAAGGACAGAGAGGGAGATACAGACCTAGAGTAAGGTGGAAGGATGGAGTTATGAGGTATATGAGGGAAAGCGGTGTCGGATGGGAGGAGGGGAATCAGCTGACGGGGGCGATTCATTCGTGACCGCTCCTTCGGGGATCATGGCATCTGGAAATAGATAGATAAATAGATAGCTATTGCCACAAATATAGTTTTAGTTACGAATTGTATCGGAGTTTGAGATTCCGCTAATAATTGTCAGTTAATGTTGAAGTAATATTGAGCTGCATATTCTTAGTAAAAAAAAATCTTCAAATTTTGGGCAATCAAGTTAGAGACGTTTAAAACTTTAATCATGTTCAGAATATTGTGAAACAAAAAATTCTCGACAGTATATTTCTTACTTGGATATTGTATCTCGAAAAGTTTGCCTGTAAAATTGTTCGTGTGCTTAAGGGGAAATGGGTTGTTTTTTCTGGACCCTCTTCTCCCTCATGTTTAACATATTTGTTTTGAGATTTAAAGATGTTCGTTCCATTAGTTTATCGATATTACGACCTTTTGCCCCATTTCTTTGTCAGTATTAAGACCTTTCGTGCCATTAAGGTGTCGATTTTTTTCCTGGCGAGCGATAGCTAGCTTGTCATTTTAGAAGGAATCGGCCTTTGGCCGGGACATTTTTCTACCGAAATATGTACAAATTTATGTTGGAAGGGGTTCTAGGAGATGTTGTTTTAAGCTTAATGGATGTCTAGCTAGGGAACTCAAAAATATATAAATATATAGGCCCAAAAGCAAGCACTACTCCCTTAAAGCTGGAACTGTGGAAATGAACCCTGCCTTTGATTTGAGTGTACTATGCACCTGGTGTAAAAGAATATTTGTTGTACTACAGTGCTGCACAATGTTAACCCACTGAACTGTCGCCTCGGTCTCTTTTATATGCAAATTCTTCCAAGTGTGTTTATATATATATAGAGAGAGAGACAGTATATGTATATACATATGTGTGTGTGTGTGTGTGTATCTGTGTGTGTGACGCCCTTATGTTGCTGATATGAAAAGAAAGGACATACTGTATAACACTATGCCCGTTGGTGTTAGAAAAATACTACTACATAAAAACTGTTATTATTGACATATGTACGGTACGGCGTGAACATATGTACGGTACGGTACGGCGTCAGCATATGTACGGTACGGTACGGCGTGAACATATGTACGGTACGGCGTGAACATATGTACGGTACGGTACGGCGTCAACATATGTACGGTACGGTACGGCGTGAACATATGTACGGTACGGTACGGCGTGAACATATGTACGGTACGGTACGGCGTGAACATATGTACGGTACGGTACGGTACGGCGTGAACATATAACGGGAAAATTAGTACTTCACGAGAATGTATGCCAGTTTAAATGTATTTATTTATTTATTTTAATTCATTAATTTATTTTGTTTTGTTATGCCGTACTTAAACACATAATTTGTGTAGTACATTCGGTTTCCCCCCCCCCCCCCCCACACACACACATATGTTCACAGATGATTTACCTATTCATACCCCCAAGAAGGACATTGGTATTGGACTACAGTGGCAGATACATGGTAATTAAGCTTTACGTATTATGCAAATAATACGAACAAAAGCGCAGTAGTATGTCCACTGCACGATCATCAGTTTGACAATGACAGTGATGTACGTTCTCGCTCGGCCCATATATAGCACATGAGCTTCAGTAGTGATAAATGTAAAGTACTCCATATACTGTGGGTAACAGGGATTGATAAATGTAAAGTACTCCATATACTGTGGGTAACAGGGATTCATAAATGTAAAGTACTCCATATACTGTAGGTAACAGGGATTCATAAATGTAAAGTACTCCATATACTGTAGGTAACAGGGATTCATAAATGTAAAGTACTCCATATACTGTAGGTAACAGGGATTCATAAATGTAAAGTACTCCATATACTGTAGGTAACAGGGATTCATAAATGTAAAGTACTCCATATACTGTAGGTAACAGGGATTCATAAATGTAAAGTACTCCATATACTGTAGGTAACAGGGATTCATAAATGTAAAGTACTCCATATACTGTAGGTAACAGGGATTCATAAATGTAAAGTACTCCATATGGATACTGTAGGTAACAGGGATTCATTAGGCAATCTATTTAAGGGGGGGTCACCGGCTTTTTTTATCTTTCTCTAATTTTTTCTCTTTCCCTGGCTTGTATCCATTCGGCCCCATTCAGCCAACTGTTTTAAGACGTTTATCCCCATCCAGGATCCAGGTGTCTATTTCTTACTGGCGAGCGATAGCGAGCTAGCATTGTATAGAGAAATCCGGCTTCGCCGGAGAAATTTTTCCATCGAAAATGTACAAAGTTAGCTTGCTGTCAAAACAAAAATATATGTATGCTGGCTCGCTACCGCTCGCCAGGAAAATATTGACACCTGGATGGGGGTAAACGTCTTAAAACAGTAGGCTGAATGGCGCCGAATAGATACAAGCCAAAGAGAGAGGGAGGGAAAGAGAAAAAAAGCGAGGTGGGCTCCCTTACTGAATAGTACTCAGTTTGTAACCTATGGTAATGCGTTCGACTCGCAATCGAATGGTCCCAGGTTCCATTCCCATTCAGGGCAAAACGGCTGTTCTTGCTGCCCTTGATATTGCTGTTGCTAGTGTTATCGGTTGTGCTTCAGTATTTTCAATGTTTGACTTGCATAATAGCATCGGAGAATTTGTTATGCAATTTGATTGAACATAGTTATACTGTAAGTTGTGGGATTTAGAGGGTTAGATGAGCTTAGTTTTTACTCCTTTGATCATTAGAGTTCCTTCTTAAGCTACACGAAATTGCCATACAATAACCCTAATACATTCGGAAATGGCGTCCTAAGTACAGTGCTCAGAGGGTTAATTTCTAAATGTACCGTGCGAAAATCCTGGACTAAAAACATTGTTTTCATGTGTCCTCGCGCTGGGGGGCTGAGAGAGAGAGAGAGAGAGAGAGAGAGAGAGAGAGAGAGAGAGAGAGAGAGAGAGAGAGAGAGTACACAAAGGAAATCAAGCAACAACAGATCTATTGACCCTTCTAGGCTGCTTGTCCTCCAAAACACTGAGAATCAAGTGTCCAAACAGTGGTTTAGAGTGGGTAAGGGAACATTGGAAAGGGAACTACTGCCCTGGAACCAATGTCCGTGGCAGGATTAGGAGGTTAGTAGGGGACAGATGGGTTAGTAACTGAGGGGGGGATAAAATAAAGTTATTCATTTACAAACGCAGTCAATCGCGGATTTGATGCGAGATATTTGTCTAAGCGGAGTTTAAATGAATCAACGGTGCTGCAGTCTATAACGTCTCGGGGAAGCCCATTCCACAAGTTGACGACTCGATTGAAGAAGAAATTCTTAGATTCGTGTGAGTTAAAAAAAATTACCAATAATTTTGCAACCGTTTCCCCGCGTGTAATTAAATTGGTCGATAGTGAAGTACTTACTACAGTTCATATTGTCGATGCCTTTGATGATTTTGAACACTTGAATTAAGTCACCTCTTAATCTGCGCTGGGTTAAAGGAAATAGATTTAATTCTCTAAGATGCTCTTCGTATGGTTTGTTCTTTAGGCTAGGTATCATTTTGGTAACTCTACGTTGAACTCGTTCTAGTTTGTTTATATCGTTTTGGTAATAAGGGCACCAGGATTGAACGCAGTATTCCAGAAGAGGGCGGACTAAGGAATTGTAAAGGGTTAGGATAACTTCTTTGGATTTATGCTCAAATGACCTGCCAATTATTATAATTATATTTATAAAGCCAATTATTTTGTTTGCCTTCTTAACAACTTCTGAACATTGTTGACTCGGTTTTAGGTTACTCGATATTGTTACTCCCAGATCGGTTTCTCTGTTTACATTCGTAAGCTGAGTGCCATTCATCGAATAGTTTGCTTTCTCATTTAGGTATCCGATATGTAGTACTTTACATTTATCCGCATTGAAACTCATTTGCCAAATTTGGGCCCAACATGACAATTTATCTAGATTGTGTTGCATATCGTCAACTTGTTCTTTTGAGAGTACGCTATTTGCAATTTTTGTATCGTCAGCAAATTTTGAGGTTGTACAGGTGAGACCCTCATCTATGTCGTTGATGTAAATTAGAAAGAGAATTGGTCCTAGTACCGATCCCTGGGGTACCCCGCTACTTACATTGGTCCATTTAGATGCCTTACCGTTTATGACTACTCTTTGCTTTCTGTCGCTGAGCCAATTTTCTATCCATTTCAACACACCGTCTTGTATTCCTTGCGCTTTTAGTTTTAGCAGTAAACGTTTGTGGTAGAGGTTGAGGATATCGTGGAAGAAGTCTAAGAGGTTTGTTAAACAGGAATTTTTTTTACGAAAGCCGTGTTGAGTATCTTTAAGTAAGTTATTTGCCTCTAAGTGATTTACGAGTCTGTCTCTTATGACCGTTTCTAGCATTTTACATACAATTGAGGTTAAGCTAATTGGACAATAGTTACTGGGTAGGGATTTGCTGCCTTTTTTTAATATCGGTGTTACGTTGGCTAGCTTCCACTGATCAGGCATAGTCCCAGACTGCAAGGATTCATTGAATAGCAATGTCAGTGGTTTGGAGAGCTCATCCTTAGCTTCCTTTAGAACTCTAGGCGAGATTGTATCAGGTCCAGGCGTTTTATTTACCTTGAGTTTATGTAAACAATTCAATACTTCTCTCTCTGTAACGGTGATATTGCTTAGAACATCTGAATTATCAATCTGAATCGGCGATGGTGTAGGGATATCACTGAGGTCTTCGGTTGTAAAAACTGATGCAAAGAAGGTATTGAGGGCATTACTCATTTGTACTTCGTCTTTGATGTATTCTCCATTTTCATCGACTAACGGTCCAACAGTTGAAGTAACTACTTTTTTCTTTCTGATATAACTATAGAATTATTTCGGGTTTGTTTTACTTTGATTCGCAACATGTAACTCCAGGGTCTTTTTACTTTGCTTAATTAACTTTTTGGCTTTGCGTCGTAGCTCTACAAATTTCACCCGTTCTTCGTCATTTTGTGAGGATTTTAATCTATCATTAGCAAATTTGTTAGCAAGCAGACAGTCTGAAATATCTTTATTCCACCATTTGGGCTTATCATTATGGCCTGGACGCCGTATTTTCGATGGTATGCAGTCTTGCACTGCCTTAAGGTAAGTGGTTGTGAAACACTCCCAAGATGTATTTATGTCGTTATTGTTAGTCAGAAAGCTCCAGTCAGTTTCTTTGAGCTTTGATTTAAGTTTATGAAAATTTGCTTTCTTGAAATTAGGAACTTTCTCAATGTTGCTATTTGATTTGTTACTAGTAAACTTTAAAGTGAAAGTTATCGTACGATGGTCGCTGTTACTGAATTCATCACCAACATTCAAATTCTCTTCAAATTCTGCGATGCGAGAGAACTAGAAGCATGGTCTAAATTATTAATTAAGTTAATTAGAAATAAAATTTTCTCGCTTAAAAATGAATTTAATCTTTCAGATTTTATAGACTATAATTATAATAAGCTTAAAGCTGATTTAATAAATTTACATAAACATTTTGTAATCACTACAGTAGATAAAGCCAGCAATAATTATAGCTTCACATGTAAGAAATTTTATCTTGAAAACATGAAAAAATAATTAGGTATTAAGGGTAACATATTACGTAAAAATATTTGCGGTAATTCTGTTTATGAAATTCAAAATAATCTGAATATTGATAACTTAATCGATGAACATACCAAGAAAAATATAACATTTGATATTAAACTTTCTGATAAGAACAAGTGCATTGCAAAATTATACATGTTACCTAAATTTCATAAAAGACCTTATAAATATCGCTTTATTGCCGGAGCCAAATTTGCTACCACTAAAACTCTATCAGAACAAGTCGTAAATTGCTTAAAATACATTAAAAGTACTCATAAAAGATATTGTAATACCATCATGAGAAGAACTGGCATTAACTATTATTGGAGTGTTGACAATTCGTTAGAAGTTATTGATAAAATAAATACCATGCCGAAAGTTACCTCGGTACATAGCTTCGACTTTTCGACTTTGTATACCAATTTGCCTTTAGATTTAGTATATTCAGAGCTTTGCTTTATTATAGATTTGCACTTTGACAGGTTCGTTAGGAATGGTAATTATTTCATAAATGTTTATACATATTTTAATAATGCATCACTTAGCTCTACTCCCACTAGTTCTGTATATTTTGATAGAACTAAACTTAAAGATGCCCTTAAATTCCTCCTTTTCAATGCTTATGTTAGATTCGGGCCGTACATTTTCAAACAAATATTAGGAATTCCTATGGGTGGAAATGCTAGCCCTTTAATTGCAGACTTATTCTTGCTTGCTTTAGAATTTAAATATATAAAAGACTTAGTTGACAGTAGCAAGAAAAATAAAATCCCAGAAAAATTAGCACTTGCTAAATTGTTAAGTAATAATAGTAGATATATTGATGATATTCTCGTTTGCAATTTGTTAAATTTTAATCAAGTTGCTAAACTTATTTACCCTAATTCTATTCCCCTCACACAATGTAACGTAAATTATAAAGTTGAAAATTTTCTTGATATAAATATAGAGATTGTTAATGAACAGTGCATACTTAAAGTATATCACAAAGTTGATGATTTTAATTTTAACGTAATAAACTTTCCTTTCCCTAGTAGTAATATCGATAGTAAAATAACTTATAATTGTTTTTATTCCCAATTAATAAGATTTTGTAAAATCTGCACTAAAGTAGATGACTTTTGGGCTAGAGCTAGGTTGCTATACAGACTCTTAGTGGACAGAGGTTTTGAGGCAAGTAAATTGTTCCATAAATTTAATCTTTTTAGGGTCAATTATTGTGACTGTATTCTAAAATTTGACATCAATAATTTTAATCAAGCATTTTTAACTTGAAGTTTCTTGTATAACCTCTGCTTACTTTTTGTCTGTATTTATTGTTTATCTTTTTCTTTTTCTATTATTAATATTAATATTGATGATTTTTTAAATATATTGTTCTTGTTAAAAGAGTACTCTTTGTTTAAATCTGTTGTTACTTCATATTTTGCAATTATTTGTCTTTATATTATATGTATTCATTGTCGATAGTATCAATTGCTTACTTTTGCGATTTCCTTAGTTTATTTGTGCTATAAATGTAGGTTATTTGTAGGGTAGTTATTGATAGGGGTCACTTGAGGCATGCTATGCTTACAGGTACCTACCCGATAGCACTATCGTTAGTGAGTGCTGTACTGTATTTTATATATTATTTTGTAATAGTATAGATATCTTATCAATATTTGTATTTTGTACTATTGTTAATGTCTTGTCATGTTGCAAATTTGATTTTAAATAACATTTTGACATTTAACATGTAGTTTCTTTATTCATGCAGAGTTTAGTAAAATTTGCCAGAACGTCCCGGACTTCCCAAACTTGACTACTTCCTTTAACGTGACGATAGTGCGTTGTTATATGTGCGATTAGTTTGCTTGGGAAACAGATTAACTTGCTCATGTAGTAATGTACACCCTATGTGGTGGATTGTGTTCTTTTATTTAATAATTTTCATTTTAGTAAGCGTTGTTTCCACATAGCGATTTTGATAATTTAATTTGACTTTATATTGTCCTTGTCCCAATTTTGGTTTGTTTAGTTTGCAAGTTTTACATTTTAATTCTTCTTTTGTTGCGAGTACAAGGTCAAGCACGTTATTACCACGGGTCGGAGATTGTACAAATTGAAAAAGTGAACTCTCTTGCAAGTTAGCATAGAGGTCGTGTCCAGAGTGTGAAGTAAGAATATCGCCCCATTTAGTCACGGGTAAGTTGAAATCGCCAAGAATTACGGTATCTTGTATGTTAGTTATTTCTGCAATTTGTTCATAAATTTCACTGTCAGTTTGAGAGAGAGAGAGAGAGAGAGAGAGAGAGAGAGAGAGAGAGAGAGAGAGAGAGAGAGAGAGACTAAGGAGTTTGCAAAGAAGAGAATGTGTTAAGATAGTGTAAAAGGAAACGCAAATAGAAAAACGACGGAGTTCATGTGGGAAAAGTGTAAGAATTTGGCAAGGTTGTGGAGAGATACCAAAATGGAACTACAGAAGAGAGAGAGAGAGAGAGAGAGAGAGAGAGAGAGAGAGAGAGAGAGATATAGATAGAGGTGGGGGAGATTATGTTTTGTATAAATTTGCATAATGCTCAATTCCATATAAGTATTCTATTTCACTAATTTGCACTTTATAGTCATGGAGGTTGCTTTCTTCTCTGCTCCTACGTTTGTGTTTCCTTCCAATCAATCTTGCTTTTTCTATTACAATATTTAAATTATTTGTAGCGATTCATCTTCTATTTCTTACAAAGGAGGGGGAGAGAGAGAGAGAGAGAAAAAGGGAGAAAGAGAGAGAGAGAGAGACAGACAGACAGAGAGAGAGAGAGAGATAAAGAGAGATAAGCTAAATGTATGCTCATTTCTTACAGCCTCTCCTTAGGACACGGAATAACATAAATTTGGCCCGAGCAAATTCCTCTTTCCCCGGGACTTAAACCCACTTCCTCCAGCTAACACAAACAAGAAACAATTTCTTATGATATGCTTACATTTCTCAAGTGTTGTCACTTGACCTCTTTTGATGGGAGATGGGTAGTTTTTCTAGATCCCCTTCTCCCTCACGCTTAGCCCCATTAGTTTTCAGATTTTAAGATGTTTGCTTCATTAGTTTGTCGATTTTAATACCTTTCACCTCATTGTTTTGTCGATATTAAGACCTAATTCGTGCTATTTAGGTGTCGATTGTTTCCTGGCGAACGATAGTGAGCCTGTAATTTTGGAAGAATTTGCATTTGGCCGGGACATTATTCTACCGAAAAATTTACAAATTAAACTAGAAGGGGAATCTAATGAATATTTGTTTTAAGTTTGATGGAGGTCTAGCGAGGAATCTCAGAAATAAAGGAATACTTGAATTAATATACAAAAAAGGCCTATCTCCCCTTAAGCCCACTTCCTCCAGCTCACACAAACAAAGGAACATTTTCTCATGATATGCTTACATTTCTAGAGTTTTGTCACTTCACCTCTTTATATCTGGTGACGCTATTATGACTATTTCCAGATCATTATTATTGAATTATACGTTTTGTAATTCAAGGGTTGATTAACACTATTATTATGTACCTTTGAAATTTAAGGTATAAAATATTCCTTTCAAAGCTAAAAATTAAATATATACCGTACCTATCTATCTACAGTGTCTTCTCTCTCTCTCTCTCTCTATATATATATATATATATATATATATATATATATATATATATATTGTGACGCACCCAGTGCGTAGCAACGTAACCTGATTGTACTCCTTGGTACTCCACTGTACCGTCACGGACCGTGTACCATGCTGGCTGCTTATATTGAGTGTGACAACGTATAACTATGTTCTTTGTATCTCTGCAAAGGTCTCGTCATTTGCTAACCAGTGGTGGGTTTTGTTTTAAGCCATGTCGAGACCTTCCATTTAATATGTAGTATCAATAGAGAAGTTGATAGATGAGATGATAGGAATTCAGAGAGAGAGAGTGAGTTAGACTTCAGAGCGAGAGGGTAGCGGTGCGCCACGCTGCCGGGGGGGTGGTTGCCAGACGTATGGACCGGTTGGCAGCCCTGCGCTTATAGCTAGGTGCGACAGGGTTGGTAGTACATTGCCGCCTGCCTATGCTGTCTGGGCTGCCCATGTTGTTGTACAGCACATTGCCTGGAGGCTCGCTGTGTGCTCTATGACCAGGTTGCCTAGAACCTTTGAGACTCTAACATCCCTTGCCCTCTCTCCCAATTTCTCACGGTTGCACTCTTTCTCTCTGACGACATTACTCTCATTTCATTCTTCTCTCTATTTAAATGCATACCCTTCCCTTGAGGTCCTAAAGGAGTTTCAGCACTCACCTCTCGTATTACTCTTAGGACAAGCATATATTTACATGTATTAGATTTAAGGGGTTAATGTGAACAGCGATCTTCTTGATGAGGATAGTTGGTGAACGTTCTACATGTTCACGAGTTATATGCCCAGCTCATCATCCAATTTGTGACTAGACTAGTGCCATGTGTAAGAGCCCGACCATGCCCAGGAGTTGTCTGTAGAGGGGTGAGGACTTAGCCTTGATTTGCCTACCGAGCCAGGAGCGAGTGTAGTACCAGAGACTACAGCTCGCTCGTAGTGCCGGTATAGTAGAGTAACGTAATTTATCTGTCCTTGTGTTCTCTGCAGTCTTTTCCTGGGTTCTCGCTTTCGGTGCTGGGACTCGTTGTTCCTGTGACTTGGCCTGCTAGCTAGAACACATGGGGATGATGAGTGGGTTATATCTTTATTTTACTATGCATTGCAGCTCTCTTTAAGTTTATGTATGTAACACTTTACAGTACACATTACTCACACACAAGACAACACTATTAATACTTTCATGTATCAATTAACTGCACTGTCGTTTTGCTGCTGTGTCCGGAGTTCTGTTGCGTAGGGCGCATACAGACTCAGAGGGGAGACAGAGTGAGAGAAGCGAAGTAGCCTATGCGGTAGTAGGCTACCGGCGCAGTACTGTTGCCTGCAACCTTTTAGTTATTCCAAGTATAGATTCATTCTTATAATAAGTGACTACTATTTATGTTCCTTCCATGTGTATTATTAGGTATCTACTGGATCATGAACATCTTGTATGCTACATGCTAGTGCATGTTAGTAGGGGACAGTTATTCTAGTGCACGCGCTTTCAAGTAGGCGTGTACATTTGTCATTTAGCATTTCACTGTCATACCTTTAGCCTGCTTCTATTCTACATTATTAGAGGCTTAATATTAACGTAATTTCTTTAGTAATAACGTAACCTATAAATGTCTGAGGGAGTTTAGCCTCATAGCCTACCCCTGTTGTACACTTTCGCCGAGTTAAGGTACCTCGTTACCATAGACGATAACTCTGTAGGGCGTTGGTGCTTTTGTTGTCTGGAGCATATAGTATTTGGGACTGGAATCGAGCGTGTCGTTGTCACATAAGCCATTTCTGTCCTACGATCAAGAATCCCGAATATGTATTGCCGATCCAGCCGTAACAAAATGGCGACCTTGCACAAGATTCAGTAGTATCCTATCACATGTTTTTTGGAGAACTATTCTATGCTACCTAGTAGAGCTGGCTAGAATTTTCTTGCATATTGGAGGAATTTTTATTGTGTCATTATTGTATTGGTGGACTTGCAGATTGTTTCGTTAGGGGTGTCTAGAGTAGAGTCATTCAAGCATCTTTAACATTTTGTGAGTCGAGACTGCAATTAGTAATAAGCACTTCTTTTTTTTTATGAACAGCAATTGTATAACCAGCACTATGTCTAATGACTCATCATTTACGGGGGAGGATAACACGGTACAGCCTAGTAACCAGCAAGTACAACAGATGTTTAGGGAGGGGAGTGTTATAAGTGGAGAGAGGGATGCCCGGGCATTTTTGCAGACACCTTTGACCGAACAGCGCCTGCAGGCTATTGATTGTTACGGTCTTCGCTGTTTAGCCACGGTTTTGGGGCGGGACTGTCCTGACAGTTGGCCCAAGAAGAATTTGGTGGCATGTTTGTTGGGTGATGGCGATGGGGCGGTGGGTGGAGTGGGGTCTTGGGGGGTTCCCTCCAAGCCTCCATTCCACTCTACCCCTGAGCTGGGCCCTCAGCCAGCGAGTCTTAGCACGATGCAGCAGGAGGGTTCTCAAGGGCAAGCTGGCTTACCCGTAAACACGTCTCGGTGTGGATCCCCCATTTTGTGCTCTCCCCCCCCAGGCCTGTCTCCTGAGATGTTATTTCAGCTAGAACTAGCTAAGTTTAAGCTGCAGGAGACTCAGATACAACAGGCTAGTATAGAACGCATAGAGGTTGCTAGAATCCAAGCCAATCAGGATGCAACCAGGTACCAGGCTGAAATGGATGTCGAGAAGTCTAGAGTAGAGACCACGGGGCGTCATCTCGGTGGTGGGCACTGGGTTACAGACTCACTTTCGCATTTAATTAAGTTAGTACCCGCATTTGATGAGACAGCAGTGACTGAGTTTTTTGCTCGTTTCGAAAAGAAGTGTCGTGAGTATGACTGGCCGGAGGTTAAATGGGCAGCATTAGTTTCATCACGTCTAGTGGGTAAGGGGTTGAAAGCCTACGATGCACTGTCACTGGACGAGAGTGTAGTGTATGGACTGGTGAAGGAGGCTGTGCTCCGGGCCTACGAACTGCAACCCGAAACTTATAGATTGAAGTTCCGTGGCGTGAATAAGAAGAGCGACGTCAGTTTTATGGAGCACGCACAGGACTTAACAGATGCATGTAATAACTGGTTTCGGTCCGAGCACGCAGAGTCGGCTGAGGAAATTAAGCAACTTTTCTATCTGGAACAGTTTTACAAATGTACTGGAACCGATCTAACGCTGAACATTAAGGAAAAATGTCCCAAGACAGTAGAGGAGGCTGCCAAGATGGCAGACCTCAGATTATCATTGATTCGTGGTTGCGGTGCCGCTCAGAGGGCTGAGTCAGGGCAGAAGGGGCGCTATACCCCACCCACCAGAGTTTTCGATAATAACAAATCCTATGACACACATAACCACACTAAATGCATTGCACCTAATAACACCTACAAACACAAGCCTCTCCCGTTTACTAAAGGTCAGGCCCCTTCTTCGCCCGCACAAGGGAAGAAGCCCATTGGGGATGTGAAATGTTACAAATGTCAGAAGCTAGGCCATTATTCACGTGAGTGCCCTAGTAACACTCCCGCTAAGCCGGTGTCATTGGTTCACAGTATCGGTGTGTCTCTGAAGGCTGCAGCAACTGCCCGGGGTAGGTTGTCAGCAGCTGAGGCACACGCGGTAAAGAAGCGTACGGCAGGCTCGACACCTGTCCGGGACACTTTCTGTAGCCATCGGGGGCACGGGTTTGTGAGCTGGGGGAGTGAACTACGGAGGGTTGACTTGCTGAGGGATACGGGGGCTTCGCAAACTTTGTTGAGGAACTTCACAGGGAAACCGATAAATGCGGCCAGAGTTGTTGTGGTGCAGGGTATAAATGCTACGAGGTCATACCCACTTGTGAGGTTGGAGTTGAGAGTGGGAGAGGTGTGCAGGGAGCTGGATGTAGGGATCGTTGAGTGTTTGCCAGTTGAGGGCGTCGACCTTCTTCTCGGCAACGACTTTGCGGTGCCCACTTCCGGGACTCCACCCTTAGTCGTTGCCGAGAGGGCGGCCGACGTGGATGGTGAGAATCGGGAATGGGTTGGGAGGTGCCAACAGGATAAGATGGCCTGTGTGGTAACCCGATCTCGCTCTGCGGCTCCTGCACAGCCTAGCACTCAACCTCGGGGACAGTGGAGGAAGGATCAGGAGAAGGTTGCTAAGGGCAGGAAAAGGGACATTGATTCTGCTGCACTTCTCGGTGATTCGGTACTTGGACCTATAATAAACACGGGAGTTGACTCTGGCCCAGATATGGTGTGTAACAAGGCAGAGTTGGGTAAGACTTCGCGTGAGGCAAGAGCTGTAGCGAGAGCCACTAAGGCAGTAGAGCCTACTAGCCGGGGTAATGTCTTATTACAAAACCATCTTGATGCATTGACGCCCAGGGACATTAGTGAGCAGCAGCTGCAAGACGCTAGTCTAGCTCGTTATAGCAATGGTGCCATAGAGTTGGAGGAAGATGGGGATGCGAAGCCGGGAGATTTCTTTAGGCTCAACAGGATATTGTACCGCAGATTTCTAGACCCCAAATCGAAGTGGGAGGGCGGTGCGAGGGTAGTAGACCAGGTGGTTGTTCCAAATAAGTATAGAGAGTCCTTATTGTGTCTGGCGCATGATGTGCCGGTGGCGGGTCATTTGGGGGTAACAAAAACATTGGCGGCATTGGGCAGGGTTTTCTGGTGGCCTGGGGTCAAGGCTGATGTCTGTGCATGGGTGGCTGGGTGTGCGACCTGCCAGACAACGGGGAAGCCTAACCAGACAATCCCGAAGGCACCTTTGTTTCCCATACCTGTCACCGGGCCTCCGTTCAGCAAAGTTGTAGTAGATTTGGTTGGCCCTTTCCCGCCTACTAGTAGTGGCAATAAATTCCTGTTGACAATCATGGATGTGGCTACGAGATACCCGGACGCATACCCCATGAGAAACGGCTCGGCAAAGGCAGTTGTTAAAAACTTATTATTGTTCTGTTCCCGTTATGGATTTCCACGTGAGGTGCAGTCAGACCAGGGGAGCAATTTTACATCCAAATTGTTCAAGCAAACCCTTCAGTTGCACGGTATATGTTCTGTAGTGTCGTCAGCCTACCATCCCGAGAGTCAGGGAGTCTTGGAGCGGTGGCACTCGACCCTGAAGAGTATGCTACGCTGTTACTGTGCAGAACATGACGCTGATTGGGATTTGGGTCTGCCGTATGTTCTGTTCGCTGCACGTGAAGTCCCAGGAGAGAGCCTGGGGTTCAGTCCAAATCAACTAGTCTTTGGCCATAATGTGAGAGGACCTTTAAGTATGGTGAAAGAGATCTGGGAGGGCGAAGAGAAGCCGGGGTCTGTACTTAAATATATCCTTGAGAGCCGGGAGAGACTTATAGGTTGCATGGCAGCGGCAGGTAATAACTTGGTTAATGCACAGGCGGTCATGAAGCACCAGTATGACGCCAAGGTGAAGCTTCGGGAGTTTTCGGTGGGTCAGGAGGTAATGTTGCTTTTACCTTTGCCTGGACACCCCCTTTCTGCCAAGTTTATTGGGCCGTATGTGGTGGCTAAGAAA
Source organism: Lithodes maja (assembly GCA_037953745.1). Taxonomy (NCBI): domain Eukaryota; kingdom Metazoa; phylum Arthropoda; class Malacostraca; order Decapoda; family Lithodidae; genus Lithodes; species Lithodes maja. The sequence goes on from JBAKBP010029503.1 coordinate 25,723, forward strand.
CTGTCCGACCTTGATTATCTCGTTGCAACACCTGACCGTAGAAAAAAACATCAGTTATGTCATGTTAACCTCATGAAAGAGTATGTGAGACGCCCCTCAGAGCCTCTCACTGTCCCTGTGCTGGCCTGCAGCGGCCAGGGTGGAGAAGGAGGTGGGGACAGTCATGCTGCTGAGGAGGATAGCTGGGACTGTGTCATTTCCGCGGAACAGTGGGCGGGGAATACTGAACAAGAGGCTAGGCAAGCTGTAAGTCACCTGCCTGAGCACCAGGGTGCTGCTGTCCTAGGCCTGTTCAGGTCATACCCCTCTGTTTTCGCCGAACACCCAGGTCTCACTACTCAGGTAACGCACGACGTGGACGTCGGTGATAATGTGCCCTTCAAGTCAGTGCCCTACCGTGTGCCCCCGGTAAAGTTGCCAGCTTTACGGGAGGAGTTAAAGTACATGGTTGAGAGAGGGATGATCACTGAAGGTTATGTGAAGTGGACATCACCCGTCACGTTGCAGCCAAAACCTGACGGCAAGGTGCGGTTCTGCATAGATTTTCGTAGGCTAAATGGCTTGACCACTACCAACCCTTACCCTTTGCCTCGAGTTGACGACAGCGTGGACAAGATAGGGAATGCAAAGTACCTTACTAAAATTGATCTTGTAAAAGGCTACTGGCAAGTACCCCTGTCGGACCGAGCTAAGAAAGTTTGTGGTTTTGTGGTAGATGGCAAGACCTACCAATGTAACGTAATGCCTTATGGGCTTAAGAACGCACCTGCCACGTTTCAGAACCTGATGAACGATATTTGTGACGAAATCCCTAACTGCACGGTCTACCTTGATGACGTGATAGTGTATGATGACAATTTTGAAAATCACCTAAGGCACTTAGAGACCCTGTTTGGGAAGTTGCACGATGCTGGGCTGGTGGTGAACCTGAGGAAGTGCGAGTTTGTAAAGGCTACTGTGCAGTATCTTGGCTTCGTGGTCGGGTTAGGCCGGGTGTGCCCCCCCCTGAGCAAGATACAGGCTATCAATATGTTTCCCAGGCCCACCACTAAGCGCCAGGTCATGCGGTTCCTAGGTATGATAGGCTATTATAGGCGCTTCATCCGGGGATACTCTACTGTCTTAGCACCGTTAACTGATCTACTGTCGAAGTCAGTGAAGTTCTGTTGGGCTGCGGAGTGTCAGAGGGCTTTCGACCTAGTCAAGCACCTGCTGTGTACACATCCGATTTTGAGAGCCCCAGACTTCTCCAGGAGTTTTCAGCTGGCGACTGATGCCAGCGGTGTGGGTGCCGGGGCAGTGTTACTGCAGACTGATTCCGAG
>JBAKBP010029504.1:0-27041 GCA_037953745.1 Lithodes maja
GGGCATGAGGAACAGGTCCAGGTGTTCATGTAGTGTTTCTTGGAGGCAAGTGTTGTACAGGTGAAGTGGGTCCAGTTCCTGCATGAATTGCAGAGAACTGAACCCTTAGTGTGGCGACTCGAAGTGATGGGTTTTGAGCAAGTTGGACATATGTATGTGTACGTGGGTCCTGGGTTGCTCTCAATGTCTCCGGCTAGAAGAAGTCTTCGAGAAATGACAGCCGGAGAGTCATTTCTCGGTGTAGGAAAAACTGTGTGATGTGTGTGTGTGGTGTGAGAGGTGTGGAAATTCCCGGCGCGACCGAAGCCACTCCAAGGACCCGTGCCCCCAGGGGGGGGGGGCAGGGGATAGTTGTGACGGTTTGGCTCCCGAAACTGCTCCCCGCGGCCGGCATCCGGTTGGTTGTCCTCCACTGGTCGATTGATCTTGTCTCCGGCCGTGGAGGGTCGGCAGCCATCCGCGGTTGGCAGCTCCGGGAGGTGGTCCCACGGCGTAGACGCCGCCACATCAGGACCACCAGCGGTTCTTTACTTTTATTATGGTTATTATTAAACCATGTTATTAAAGTTGGAAAGGATCTGCGAGTGTCCATGGTTAATTTGAGATAGATTATAACACCTGGATTGCTGGAGGTCCTTCTTAAGCTGTATAAAATAGTTTAGTAATGGCAAAAATATAATAATCATACACCAAGTTATTAAGATAATCAATACACACAGACCAGGTGTAATATTATGACAACAACAAAGTTCACGTTTACAGGTTCCGGTACAACTTGCAAATGTTGACGAATTTCAAGTTGTCGTGTCCAGACCTCCAGGAATATATTATTACTGATTTTGGCTGCCTGGAGATGGTTGATGGTGATATTATGCGTGTTATTCACTTCGCTTTGTTTCGTCAAGGGGAATCCACGCAATGCGAGCTAAGCTCATTATTATCGCGGTACCAGTCTCACCCGAAGGCTTAGGATGACCAGTAGCTTAGGTGAACCATATGATACCCATCTCGCCTTGTACCATTTTTGCCAACCCCAGATGGGATGTCACAACGTCGTCCACTTATTCCAGGTACCTATTTACATCTAGGTGAACTGAGGCTAACACATGAAAGGAGACAAGCCCAATTTGTCTCCGCCCGGTCTGGGATTGAACCCCCGACCCCTCGTGTGTGAGACGAGAGCTCTACCTACTAGGCTACGGGCTGTGTGTGTGTGTGTGTGTGTGTGTGTTGTGTGTGTGTGTGTGTGTGTGTGTGTGTGTGTGTGTGTGTGTGTGTGTGTGTGTGTGTGTGTGTGTGTGTGTGTGTGTGTGTGTCCGTCCAGACCTTCAGGAATATATTATTAATGATTTTGGCTGCCTGGAGATGGTTGATGGTGGGATTATGTGTGTGTATGTATGTGTTTGTGTGTGTTACTCAGTTACTTGCTCGTCAAGGGGAATCCACGCAATGCGAGCTAAGCTCATTATTATCGCGCCTCCTTAACTGGGAATGTATTGCGTGAAATGCATGTTAAGTGTTTTATGTACTGTTGGAATGGCTGTGGATGTGTGTGTAATCTGTATTTTAGCCAATTGGCGACATCGGAAACGAAGGCTTAGGGTGGATCTGTATGGTACCATTCTCACTATAGATGGTACCGTCTCGCCTGAAGGCTTAGGTAGCCATCAGCTTAGGTGAACCATATGATACCCATCTCGCCTTGTACCATTTTGTGTGTGTGTGTGTGTGTGTGTGCGTTTGTTTTAGGCTGTATGCAGTCAAACAAATTATTACATGATATAACCAAACCTTCCTTTACTTATCGTTAACATAAATATAACTCTTCTCCTTTTTATTCACATAATCATCTGTTCTTTCCGTCTGTTACCTCTACCACCATGTGTACCTAACTCTAACTCTCTCTCTCTCTCTCTCTCTAACTTAATTTGCCTGTGAATCAATATATTCTCCCTTTCGTTCACATATGCAATATGTTTTTAACGTTGCTCTTTCTACGCCTCTCTTCTCTCTTTCGATGTGCCATTCTTTTTGTTCTCTTTACCGTGCTCAATTATTTTCCTTTCCAATTCTTCTGATCTTGCTCACATGAATTATGATTGATTTTATTTTATTTCGCTTTTCCAGTTAATATTATCTCTAATTTTCACTCCTTTGCATTGTTAGATTTAATATTCGTTAAGATTATTATTAATTGTTATCTTCTCCATCTTTAGTTTAACCTGCTTGTGTACTCGCTCTCAGTTTCTCTCTCTCACACACATACACACACACACACACACACTCTCTTACACTCACTCGCACTATCACACACACACACACACACAGGGAGACAATTAACATGAAGTAGTAACTTGCAGACAGTGTGACAAAGGGACGCTGATAATCGACTTCCCCTGTTGAACTTGTATCAAGAGCCGCGGCGGTCGAGTGGTGAGCACACTCACGTGTGAATCTGCTTGACCTGGGTTCGATCCCAGCCCAGGCGGACATTTAGTGGGTGTTGTAATACGTCCTAGCATGTTTCACATGCTTGCACCCAGTCGGGGGACACCTCGACGACGTATACAAACTAACAACACACATAACAAAGCCACTCCAACAGCTTCCCCTCTCTCCAACACCCCTTCTCCCCTCTCTACACTCTTCAGAACAATAGGAAAAGACTCTCTCTACACTCTTCAGAAACATAGGAAAGGTAGAATGTAGATACGAGGTGCCGTTGTAAAGGCTTATCCCTCAATACCTTCATCTGATCTGATCTAGTTCAGAGAGAGAGAGAGAGAGAGAGAGAGAGAGAGAGAGAGAGAGAGAGAGAGAGAGAGAGAGAGACTAATAATATACACAACAAAGCCATTCCAACAGCTTCCTCTATCTAAAACACCTCTTCCGTGCTATATACACTTTCCCAGCCGTATGGGCCTAGTGTACTGTTTGATGGTGTAATGGGATTCGAAATGTAAGAGAGAGAGAGAGAGAGAGAGAGAACAATGATGATTTAGTATCGTATTTAGTAAGTACTAAATATAATTGGGAAGACAAGAAGTGCTTTAGGTTCAGGTATGCAGTGGCTTTACCCCCATTATTTTTCAACCATGTTCAATAACATCTAATATAGAGGCAATTGATAGCCGGGAAGAGTAGCAAGGTATAAAGTAACGTAAGGAAAGAGAATGAAGAAAAGGAGGAAATAAGGAAGCAAGAGTTTATTGACAACAGAAAGGACATGGCTAAGCGTGCAAAACAAAAAGGAATTAATGAAAGACGAATGAGAAAGGAAAGTACGAAGAAGGGAAGACAAGATAAGGGAAGGAAGGACGGAGGAAGAGAAGAGGAAGGAACTGAAGGAAGTAGGGAAGGTACTGGTGGTGGTGAAGGTAACCTACACCATCATACGTTATAACCCAGCTCTAGTATGGCTGCAGGAAATGAGGGGGAAGGAAGGAAGCAAGGAAGGTGGTTTTGGTTGAGCTAACCTATACCACCATAAGTTATAACCCAGCTCTATTATATGGCTGCAGGAACAGTAGGAAGGAAGGAATTAACAAAACGAGAAGTAAGGAAGGAAGGAAGGCAGGAAGACAGAGAGGGTAGAAGGAGGGAATGTGGAAGGGAGAAGGATATAATGTGGACATATAAATAAACCCTATATTAGTAACAACACTGTTGACAACGTTTCGCTTAACCCTTTCTGTACCAGCGACGTTTGATATATTTAATTCCAGCTATATTTATACAGTTTTATGCAGCTTCGGAAGGATCTGTGGTAGTTAAAAGGTTGAATGAGCTAGTTTAAAGCCAGAGATCCTTAGTAAACTTTGATTAGTAGTAGCCAGAATAAATTAAAAAGGATATGAACGCGGTACAGAAGGGATTAATACATATTTTGGTAATGATCATAAAGTGTAATGTCTGCATATGATAATTTCTCTTATGGTCAGCTTCCTATATTACTTTGGGACACTTGGCAACATTTAGGGTCTGAATATTGTGAACGTGTTGAATACATTGGCACCAGTTCTGAAAATTATCCTGATTATCATTAGACGATTTTATGCAGTTTGATAACTACCTGTGGAAAAATATTGGTGGACTGAAATAGTTGTTTAATCTGTTAAGTGCTGAAGATAGTCTGTAAGCTAAATATTATGGTCCAGTGTTTGTTAGAATATAATGAATATATTTTGAATGGGTTCACCTATTCAACGCCAGGTCAGAGTATGTAATATAAGTACATAATATGCAGCATAATATGCCTCGCAAAGCTAAATGTAATTTGCCTGAAAGGTAAGATTAATGGTAAGAGGATGAAATAAAACATTGAGGTGCCAACAAAGTAATTGGATAAGCGTCAACTAGGCAGTTTACTGGTAAAAACCTGATAAGGTTAAGAGGCAAGGGAGTGCCGGGAATTTAGTTTAATATAGTGAGGTCAACTGCTAGAAGTAAAATCGAGAAAGAAGACTAAAGAAGACTAAAGAAGACTATTACTGAGTAAAGAGTTATAGAAGAGAGATAAAATAGTCGGAGAGAGGAATATATATTTGAATTACAAAGTTGAAGAGAAAGTGGGAGAGAAAATACCAAGAGAAAAGAGGTTAAAAGGTTACAGAAAAACATTGAGATGAGAGACTTGACTTGAATTAATAACCTTTAATTACTGCCCCACATAGTGAACGCGGGCAAACAATGATACATTTTGATAGAATTACTGTTACTTGTTCAATAAGTATAATTTACTCATCATAAGGTCAATACAGACAATACAGTGTCTTGATATTTATGATAGTAAGAAATCAGGTAAGGTACAAGGGTAGTAGGTTATGTTCATAATAAGCGAAGTTCTTGACAAAGACGAAGTAATACAAGACAATTATTTTTGGTGCAAAAAAAAAAAAAAAAAACGAGCCTGCCGCTTATAAGGCAATTGCTGTTTTTGTTTTCATATTCTATTATTCGTATCACCGTAATTGTATTCCATTTCGTCTGTAATGTTTACTTATTCTTTCTTGTTATCATCAACGAGTCATATTTGTGAGAATTTAACATTTCTGGAAATCAGCATCGGAGTTGCGGCCTGCTTTACATCATTAGCTGTTGTGTTAGTCTAATACGGAACAAAAGGTCTCTCGTGAATATTGCTTCCTCGGATATGTTGGTCTCTTGTCTGATCTTTATCGATAGTCAGTTCCATATTCTCTGTTGTTAACTTTGTCTTCACCTGCCTTCGGTTTGTTTTTGTTCTTGTTATTGTAATCGTGTTCCCTTTCGTCTTCTGTTTGGTCAATACTTGGTATTAGTTTGTTTTACTTTGTCTTCAGTTTCATATTCTGTCTTCCATTAAATTCCTATGGTTTTAATTGGTTTTCTTTAAGTTTTCTATTTGTTCCGCCATTATTTTATTATGTTCTATGTTCAGTATATATTTGTAAGTGTTATAATTTGTCTTACTCCTGTCTCTCAAGTGCTACATTCTTCCTTTCATTTGTTTCATCTCTTGTTTGTCATCGGGTTTGTCTCCAGTCTGTTTTTTCTCTGACCTAGTTTTCCCTCTCGTGTTTATTGTCTTCCTTGTGTTGTTTCCAGTGTGCTTCATATCGTCTTGGCAGAAAGGTCGAGAGGGCCGGGTGGCTCACAGGGTCGTTGTTCTCTATTATATCTAGGTGGTCATTTGTCCGTTTTTTTTTTTTTTTTTTTTTATATTCTAACTTACTTCCTCTCGGGCATAGGCTGAGAGCCTTAACATTCACCACTTTACAATGAACAGTGAATCCCGTGAGGTCTTGTTTCAGTCTAGGGAGTGAGACATGTGAAGCACGTAGAGTACAACGAGCACCTGCCATCTTGCCTTCACATGAGGCACGGTGCTCACTCATGGCCCGAAACGACCCCATCTCTGAAGCCACCTCATTCCCGTGCTTCACTGTCTCACCCCCTACACTCGGACTCTCACACTTACACACACACAACGCCACCTGTTGAGCAGATAACTCACCAGGCATTGCACCCCTATAGCATATTTTGAATATGGGAATATTCATACAGTGCTATTTAATCAGGGAACAATGAGGGTATTTTATTGACGTTTCGGTGGGCTTGTGGTAATGCACTGCTACTAGGTACAGCACAAATTCCATCCCAATAATATCTTCCCATTGATACATCGGGATTTGAACCCGGGACCTTTGGATTACCAGGCCAATGGCAAGACCACTCCACCACACCTCCCCTTGCTTGCTTTCAATACACGTTGTTAGACTACCAGTGCTGTTGGTGAAAAATGTGTCACTCCAATTTATCTTATTCATTCTCACTCACTCTCTTTCGGTCACACACAAGCGCACACTCTCACTCACTATCTCGCACACACGCACACGCACACGCACACACACTCTCTCTCTCTCTCTTAGTAATTTAGGAAGTTTATTTTCATCAGTGTCCTAAATGACCAGTTCGCCTGACTTGACCCATCCTCATAATTAAATAAGGTATTAAATAAGCAAGAGTTTCCTGCTACACAATAACTTGGTATTATAATATTATAGGGTGGGTGTCGTTCCTACCGGTAATAATGTGTCTTCTCTCGCTAGGTCATACATACTGTACAGTGTCTGCTTTATATTTCCAGCCTATTATCTCCTCAAATACCCATATGCTTCTAAATTTTCCTGAAATAAGACACTGATTTAATAACCTATCCAGTTTATCTGTGAATAGTCAACGTATAATTTAGTGTAGCTTCCTCCTAATAATTGTATTACCTGGACATTTTAATATACCGGTATATATATATATTTTAATATATATATATATATACGGTATATATATATATATATATATATATATATACTGTATATATATATATATATATATATATATATATATATATATATATACTATATATATATATATATATATATATATATATATATACTATATATATATACATATATATATATATATATATATATATATATATATATATATATTGATAGCTTACATAAGTAATATTATGGACAAAATATAATTGGTGTATTAATTTTTGATAAAATTATCCGCTAAGAGTAACTTGTAGTGTTTATATAGTTTCTATATCTGTGAACGATAATGTTAACAGTTCCTCTCCTGGAGCGGTAATTGGATTTTTAGCTTACCAACCTCAGTCTGGGGCGGGTTGTTCTTTAATAAATTGGGGCTTGCAAGACTATACTGGTGTATGTGTGTGTGGTGAGAGAGCGAGCTATAATAATCGATAATGATCCGTGCAAAATAGGAAATATATAAGTTGGCCTAATGAAATTTATCAAAATAATGTATGTATTTCCAGGCCTTTTATATCTTAGTCAAGAGTTTGACCTTAATCATTGTAATTTCCAGTCTTCTGTTTGTGAGTCAGGACAGATCTCTCAACACATCACTTGTGTTAGGTTTTCCTGCAATGTTTTTTTGTAGTTGGGGTTTACTATGGCGTGAAATATGTGAATGTTTTATATATACGTTTATGCGCTTGTGTATGGGTAGAGATATTGACAAGTGAGAGAGAGAGAGTCCGACCGACCGACCGACCGACCGACCGACCGACCGAGTGAGAGTGATGGTAAGACTGCGAAGGTGAACTGAAGAGCAATGAAGAAAGTTTGACTATAAATGCGTATCTGTTGGTATATACTGTATATATAATGTGTGTGAGAGAGAGAGAGAGAGTTAGAGTGAGTGATGGAGTGAGTGAGAGTGAGTAATAGGGAGAAGTTATTAATGAATAGGAACTAAAGAGTAATGCATACAATTTGACTATCCGTGTGTGTGTGTGTGTGAGTGTGAGAGAGAGAGCGAGAGCGCGCGCGCGATGGTCTGAGGGAAATAAATGTAAAGGTGCTCGAGTCTGTAGTGTTGCTTGTTGCTTGTAGATGTTGCAAAGAGATTCTTCAGAGCAATGGTATTCCAACACTCCCTCTGAACCCGGCGTCCCTGTGTTGCAGGTCCACTTGGTCCGGTAATGAATTTGTAGGCGCTCTGCAGAATGATGTATATCCCGGTACCGGCGGCTTGTCAGGTACCGTCCTCAGGAAGTCGTCTAGTCGGGCTTTGAAGGATTTTACAAAGCAGCTGGTAAGTTCCCGAATTTTCTGTGGCAGGCAGTTGAAGGTTTTGGGACCATTGTAGGGCAGACTGGACGAGAGGAGAGTCTTGATCCTTGCTGGTGCTTGCGAGGGTGGGATTTTTCTTACACATTTGCGACCAGTCCTCTGGTTGAAGTATGCTTCCACCTCGTTGGTGTTGGAAGGGCTGGGTACCAGTTTTTCAATTATCTTCCAAGTGTAGATGGTGGTATATCTCTCTCTACGTCGTTGCTGGGAGTACAGTCCCAGTTTTGTTAGTCTGTCCCAGTAGGACAGTTCTTTCATGCCCTTTATTTGTCTGGTGTAGGCTCTCTGTACAGACTCGAGGGCCTGTATGTCCATTGCCATGTGGGGAGACCAAAGTTGACTGCAATAGTCTAGGATAGGCTGGACAAGTGCCCTCCACAGTGTCATCATGCACTCCTCACGGGAAAAGAAGGTTCTGAGGATCCACCCAGCAATTCTTCTGGCCTTCTTGATGGTTTGTTCTATGTGGTGTTTGAAGGTGCCGTCATTACTTAGGTGGACCCCAAGGCATTTTGCGTGTGAGCTTGTGTCGATTGCCTGATTTTCACCTGTGAGCAGAGAGGTGTTTTGGAGAATCTCTTGGTTGGTACCACTTCTGAGCAGCTGGAATTTACCATCGTTGAAGGTCATGTTGTTTTCCTTTGCCCAGTTGTAAACTTTGTTGAGGTCCTCTTGGAGAAGATTGACGTCTTCACTGGTTTTGATACTTTTGCTGATGTTGGTATCGTCAGCAAACGAGGCAAGTGTGGAATGTGCTATTTCTTTGTCTATGTCCCCTATCATAATGAGGAACAGTAGAGGTCCCAAAACAGAGCCTTGGGGGACACCACTCTCAACACTGTGCTCTGCTGATGTGGCCCCATTTGCTAAAATGGACTGGGTTCTTCTTGTAAGGAAGTTGTAGATCCACACTCCAATTTTCCCAGATATGCCTAGGCTTCTCAGCTTGTGCAGAAGGATGCCATGGTCGACCTTGTCAAACGCCTTGGCGAAATCGAGGAAGGCGGTGTCGACAGTATTGCCCTCTGCTAGGTGGTGAAGTAGTTTGTCATGGTGGGCAAGGAGTTGGGACAAACAGGACCTTCCTTTACGAAACCCATGTTGGCCAGTGATGAAGAGATTTCGTTTGTCAAGGAAGGCATAAATTTTATATCTAATAACCTTTTCAAAGATTTTTACAGAGTGCGAGGGTAGGGCAATTGGTCTATAATTTTTTGCCAATCCCTTGGCTCCCCCTTTGTGAATTGGAGTTATTATGGCTTTCCTTGCTTCTTCAGGTACTGTACCGGTATCTAATGAGTGGCGCCACAGGAGATATAAGGGGTGTGCCAGAGCATCTTTGCATTTGATCAGAACATTGGTTGGTATACCATCTGGTCCTGGTGCTGAGTTTGGTTTTAGCTCCTCAATTGCCGTGGTAATGTCCTGTTCTGAGAATTTGATGTCCTGCAGCAAGTTGGTGTTTTCAGGTATTTGTGGTGGGCAGGAGAAGAACGTCCTTGGGTCTTGTATTTTCTTTGATTCTTCTGGTTCACTGAATACTGACTGGTATTGCTCAGCTAGTAGTTTACAAATTTCTTCTGGGTCTTCTTTTACCTCTCCTTCGGATGTTACTAAGGGTCCAATTGGGCTGCATGACTTTAGAAACCGCTTGGCGTAATTGAAAAAGTAGCGGGGGTTTTGTTTGATGTTTGTGATTGCTTTGTTTTCTTCTTTTACTCGTTGTTGCTCTTGGGAGTTTTGGAGGCTTTTTTCTATTTCCATTACCTGGGGCATAATTGATTGTTTCTTTCTCTCACTGCTGGTATTGTGCATTTGCTTGTTTAGTTTTGTCCTCTTCCTCATGAGAATTCTTCTATCCCGGGGTATTGTGGTTCTTCGAAGTCCTTGCTTTTTTCTTCGTGGGATGTGACTTTTGCAGATACGAAGTGTTGTTGACGATATGTTTTCCATCATACTGTCTGGATCTTGATTTTGTAATATTTCGTTCCATTTCACTGTAGTCAAAGAAGATTTCAGTCCCTCCCAATCAGCCTCTTTACTGTTGAAGTTGAGTGCTCTAAATCCTTCTTCGATGGATTCAGGTTTCTGGGTCTTCTTGCTTGATTTATTTCTAGTCAGAGTGACTGTAATTAGTTTGTGGTCTGAAATATCTGTTTCCTCAGCTCTATATCCATGTATTGTTTCCTGGTTGTTTGTTAAGAGGAGGTCAAGGATGTTGTTTCCTCTGGTTAGTATGGCAATTTCTTGAGTTAAGAAGAGTTGCTCCATGAGGTGTTGTAGTGCTCGAGCCTGATCTTGGTCCTCTCTACTTCCTCCTCCAATAGTCCCTGCTGGCCATTTGATAATGGGAAGATTAAAATCTCCCAAGATCATGAGGTCGTTTAAGGGAGAGGATAGGTCTTCGATGGTAAGCTTCAGGTTTGTGAGGACCTCAATAAAGTTTTGTTTGCTGCAGAGTAGGGGACGGATTATGTTCACTACAATCATTGCTAGTTTTTTAATGTGCAATATCAGAATCTCTGCTTGACCATTTGAGTGAGATAGTAATGTCTGGGTATTTGATGCCAGGTAATTTCTAACGTATGTTGTAGCACCCCCGTGCGACCTATTTTTTCTGTCTGCTCTAAACACTGTGTAGTTTTGTAGCTGAATTTCAGTGTCGTTGATGTCCTCACAAAGGTGGGATTCTGTAAGAGCAATAAAGGCAAAATCTTCCAGATGGGATAGGTCAGCTAGGAAAGGTACTTTGTTTCTGTTTGATTTTGGGTATAGGCCTTGGATATTTCCCATGAGGAAACATTCTAGTGGCCCTTTACTGCGTTGAGGCAGGGGAACATTGGGGGTGTTGTTGGGGCTTGCAGTTGGGGCTGGTATATTTGTTTCTCCATTTGATTTTGGATCAGGAGTCCCTGACTTTCTACCACTTTGCTTAAGTTGGCAATTGTGTGTCTCATTTCCAAGACTATCTCTAAACAATTGCTGTGGACGGTTTCCCTGGTTGTTTGTTCCGGTTTTTCCTGAGGTCTGGGTGTAGAGTGTTGTGGTCCTTGGGGGGCCTGTTTGGGTGGCGAGTTGTCTGTGGGCTCATTTTGTTCCCGCTGCTCATATTGAGTTCCACGAATATGGGTATAAGTGCAGTCTATATTGAGGCACATCTGTTTCTGCACTGAGTCTCGGCAGAGGATTGGGTGGTAGTTGCGGCATTCTCTTCCCCGTTTGCAGCCTCGTTTTCCTCTTGTGCCGTGGTTTACCAGTCTTGGGCATGGCTTGGGATTACTAAACTTACAACCTTTGCCACTGAACCCGTGTTTGCAGTTTCCCCTCCTGTGGTAACGACAGACGGGTGGTTTCTGGTATTGGGGTTAGGGTTTGCGTTGTGTCCTGCTTCTGGGGTAAAATTGGTTTCTGGTTGGTGTGGTGGAGCGAGGTGTATGCTTGTGTCACACTGAGAGTTTTCGCTTGTAGCACATGGAGAATTTTCCGTTTCAGTGCCCACCGTTCGATTGGCTAGGCTTAGGTCTAAGTCCTCGGGGGTATCTCCTATTGCTAGGTCTATGGCTCTTTCACGGTCAGGCCCATCAATGTTTATGACTACACTGCGGTTTAAGTCTTTGGCATTGTTTACATGGGGTCTAGGCCTATTATTTTCACCTATTTATTATTTACTTGATCATTATTTCCGATCATTTGAGAGTCTGCACTGCTTTCACTACTGTCCTGTAAGAGGGCTTTCTGTTTCTTCATGCTATTTTCTGCTTCTTCAGTCCATTCACTGTCTTGATACTTGGTTTTACAGCCTTGTTCACAGTCATAATTATTTTCTGTATGTTTTGGTAAAACACTGTATAATGTACACTGGGAGCTGTGTACAATTGTAATGGAACCAAGCTTTGCACTCATCACACCGGATAGAATAAAACATTTTCTTCACTGGAGGAGCAAGCACCACACATATGGACTTTGTTTACATTGGCGGCCATTTTGGAAAATTGGGGTCCTTGTCTATTAATTTCCTTATGTTCACTATAATTTCACTATTTTCACCAAAGTTTACTGTGTTTATGGGTTCTCTGAGTGTTTATGCACCTTTTGTGATAAAGTTTTGATTGAAGTTTTTTGTTTATCCCCTAAAATATGGGATTATATGAGGAGCAGAATCACACACCTCTTCACAGCACAACAACACAGGCTTAAGCCAATTAGAGCTGGTTTGTGTATTAGAGAAAGAGATGGTATTAATTAAAAAGTGCAAGGAGAATGTGAGAGATTGTATTATATTAAACTGTTAGTATCTCAAAGACCTTGCAGTTCATTCCAGAAAGCTGTTCTGAATAGAAAGAATAATTAATAGTGCACCACCCTCATTGCATACTGTGAAAATAGACAGAATAATTAATAGTGCACCACCCTCATTGCATACTGTGAAAAAAAACTTCCTGTTAATGGGTTTTCTGTAAAACCAATACCAACCTAGCTAGAACTAAGTGTTTACCAGATAAGATAGACATTATTTGAAATCATCTACATTCTACATACAATATTTGTATTCTATTTAGTTCCAAATTCGAACCATGCATTTGTGTTGTATTCATACTCGAATTAAAATTGTCAACCCAATTTATCGATTTAAATGCCTGAATAAGTTAGACTGTTAGTGAACATGCTTCGAGTGACAAAATAAAACAAAGCAAAAGTATGTGTTCAAGTTTGGTAACCCTAGCATGGACTCTTTCGAATCAGTTTATATCTTTACTGAGGCCAGGAGACCAGAACTACACAGGAAGGTTGTTTTGAAAAGAAATTAAGATTAATTAAAGAAGGTGTATCAGAGAAAAAGAGTGAGTGAGTGTGTGAGTGAGTGAGAGTGTGAGTGAGTGAGACAGAGAGAGAGAGTGAGTGAGTGAGTGAGTGAGTGACCGACCAACCAAGCGAGTGAGCGAGAACGAGAGAGAGAGAATGGTAGACGAAACACGATAATATCCCCAGGTCAAAGTTACGATAATGGTAGAAGGGTTGAAGGCAATAAGAGTTAGACCTAATTATCCCCGAGATCAATGACCCTCTAAAAGAAGTGAGGACGAGAGGGAAGCAGTCTGAATATACAGTATATAGACAGTAAAGGTCGATCACTGGGCCTTATATACAGGGAAGGGTAGCCCACTTTACCTTATATATATGTATCACTTACAGAGAGAGAGAGAGAGAGAGAGAGGCAGGCAGGCAGGCTGAATATATATAGACAGTAAAGGTCGATCACTGGGCCTTATATACAGGGAAGGGTAACCCACTTTACCTTATATATATGTATCACATACAGAGAGAGAGAGAGAGAGAGAGGCAGGCAGGCAGGCTGAATATATATAGACAGTAAAGGTCGATCACTGGGCCTTATATACAGGGAAGGGTAACCCACTTTACCTTATATATATGTATCACTTACAGAGAGAGAGAGAGAGAGAGAGGCAGGCAGGCAGGCTGAATATATATAGACAGTAAAGGTCGATCACTGGGCCTTATATACAGGGAAGGGTAACCCACTTTACCTTATATATATGTATCACTTACAGAGAGAGAGAGAGAGAGAGAGAGAGAGAGAGAGGCAGGCAGGCAGGCATGCTGAATATATATAGACAGTAAAGATCGATCACTGGGCCTTATATACAGGGAAGGGTAGCCCACTTTACCTTATATATATATATATATATATATATATATATATATATATATATATATATATATATATATATATATACCGGTATATATATCACTTACAGAGAGAGAGAGAGAGAGAGGGAAGCAGGCTGAATATACTGTATATAGACAGTAAAGGTCGATCACTGGGCCTTATATACAAGGAAGGGAAGCCCACTTTATCCTATATATACTGTATATCTGTTACAGAGAGAGAGAGAGAGTGTGTGTGAGAGAGAGAGAGTTACACATTTACAATAACTACAAGCCATCGATCATCACAACACCCTGCTTTCACACTATACCCCGTTTATCTAGGTCTTTTTATTCATATTATATTATATTACTGATGTGTGTCTTTCGGGTGATCGAGTGAGCTACACTAAAATTGTCCCTATCAACTTACTTAATTACCTTATTTGTGTTAGTTTTAGTATGTATCTACCCATCCGTCGAATATTTAGACTATCATTGTCTTTGTATTGATGTTTATACTAATGTCTTTATATATATTTATTAATCCTCACCACACTCCTTCATAACTCTAACAAATTATGCAGTTATTCACGTTATTCGACTCGTTTCTTCATTCCATTACCGGCCCTCTCCCTCCCTCCGCCATCCCCTTATTCCATTTTATACAACCACCTTCACTGCCTCAATATTATAAGAGTCTGACCTTTCCAGCATCCTCCCACATCAAAATTACTGCCGCTCCACCACCCTCCTCCAACGTGGGATTCGTCGACACCTGGGACAATTTCTACTACGATGACTATTTGTTTTCGGACAATGGAGTTCATCTGAACCAGGTGGGAGCAGCACATTTTGGGCGTCTTCTCAACGATGCGGTGAAGGATTTTCGGAGAAGAAATTGACTCAGCACAGGACAACCAGGAAGGATGACCGAAGACAGCGAGGACGGCAACCTGCGAAGGAATTAAATGCTAATCCGTCAAGAACCGCGAATTTGGATAAAGCTCCACCAACACGACCCAAATTCAAAACCGCCAGGGATAACGACCGAGGACCGAGGACAGCCATGAATGTAAATGTAGATCCGACCAGAACCAAACATTCGATTCAAGAACGTTCTGTGAGTTCTATTACCGCCACTTTAAAGGTTTTCTATGTAAACGCTTGTAGCATACGCAATAATTTTCAGATTTAGAGGAACTAGTGTTTACAGAAAATTATTATATTAGAGAGAGAGAGTGAGAGAGAGAGAGAGTACAAAGTACAAAGGAGTACAAAGGAAATCAAGCAACAACAGATTTAGTGACCCTTCTAGGCTGCTTGTCCTCCAAAACACTAAGAGTCGTATTCTTAAAAACCCATACCTTCCTTTAACTTTCCTTTCCCTTCCAAGGAATTTTCTTTCCCTTCGGTATTCTTAAAGAATTCCTTGGAAGGAATTTTTTTCGGAAGTGTTGGTAGCTCTGTTCCACAGGCGAAGCTAGGCGCGCACCAGTTGGTATGCCTGAACTCCCTGAAGTTGTAAACAAACCTTGTCAAACAAACGTTTCAAAGGGTTGACTTGCATTATTGTTGCCCAAAATAATTATTTAGACCACAAATATTGTCTTCAAAGCATATTATGTTGACTTGCACAAACACAAGAATGAATTGTCAACATGATATTAATAAATACAGGATCCTAGCTCTAAATCGCGCATGTACACCAACAAGCCATATTTTGTTGTAGTATTTAGACCTAGCCTATAGGCTATTATCCAAGAATATAATTACATATAAACTGATATGATAAGAAACAGGGATGGAGATAAATTAGATTAGCCGAATGTAGTGCGAATTAGTGTACCGTATATCAAGCATGAGAACTTTTCAATTACAAGGTCAAGTCTTCCATTTCTCACCAAAACTTAACAACTAGGCTATAGGAATCGCACAATAACCCACTATTGAGAAGTATTTACCTTCAAAGTTCAATACACATTATAGCCTGACATATTCTGGTGTGCTGAGTTCAAATACTAACTTGAACTTCTGTAGGCCTAGGCTAGATTTGTTTTCTATTCAGTGAACAAAAAATAAAAGCTAGGCTATAATTATTTGATCTGGCCCAATTTGGTAAAAATTGCAATTCATGGCCCATAGTAGATTTACTATGCTATTGAAACTAGTTTTTATTCAATGTTTATATTTAGCCTAGGCTACCGATATTTATTTATTAATTATCTAATTTAACCATTTTATATTTTTATACATTATTTTGGGCAAGAATGTAGTTACCAGGTGTACCGGCAGTACCCGCCCACCTTGTTTACACTATGCGGATGCCTTTGGATATAAAAATACATTAGCCTAACCAAACAACCTAACCTAACCATGGCGGGTGCCCAACCCCGAAAAGGGTTGAAATAGGGGAGCTATCCCCCCGCCAAAGGCGGCTTTCTAGGGCCTTTCCTAGCTGATGCTGAGAGGATTGGGTTCTAGTCATGTGGTCATGTGGTCTATCAGAGTGAGAACTGAGCAATCTCTGCCATACCCATAGCTTACTCTGACTGTTACTTTTACTTATATATTTTCTAGATCTCAAGTGACGGCGTCTCTAACGTGGATTGACCTCCCAATCTACCAAGATTGGAAGCCAAAGCGTCACATATTTCCCTTGCCCCTCAACTTTCTCTTCATAATTGCTGAGGGGCACAGGGCCCTGGGTGGGGCTTTGATTTCCCGGGCGTTTCCGCACCCTCCTCAAGCTCCCCGCCATGGAGTGGCTTCGGTCACCCAGGCTTTATTGTGGTCGGCGGGGAGGGTTCTGTGGGGGCGCTCGGTTATGGCCTTGCTCGGGGCCTTGGGGCTGTTCGGCCAGGCAGCTTGGGGAACAACAACAACAACCTAACCTAACCTAGTATTCATGCAGTAATGACAGGGGGCAAATAGCAGAAAATATAGCGTCGAAATGGATGGGAACGTAAGTGCGAGCGCACAACATGACATCCTTCCCTATTTTGGTAAGGGTTGTGTTAGCGGGCGTACCGCCTGCTTTGTTTCCATATTAGCACACTCGCAGTTAAATTCACGTCTAATTTGACTGCTGTTATTTGCCCCTGGTAATATACTGTATATGATGATGACAATGTCATGGGGGGTGAGGGGACATAGCACCCCTCAAACCATTATTGTATCCCACGGCCAGGTGTCGGGTAAATTGTTTTGCCGTGGGATACAGTAATGGTTTGAGTGGGGCTCACCCCCCCCCCCCCCCCCCCCCCCATCATCCCCATGACTTGTTGTCATTATCATACATATTACCAGCAGGGGCAAATAAGAGCAATGAAATTAGACGCGAATGTAACTGCGAGCGTGCGACTATAAACAAAGTGGACAGTACGCCCGCTAACACAACCCTTACCATTATTTGTTATTTGCCCTTCTGCAAACAATATATACTGTATATTGATGACAATAATTCCTGGGAAGGTGAGGCCCCCCCTCAACCTAAGAAGCGGACATAATAGAAGTGAACTTAACGGTCATGGCCCAGAGCGTGCAAATCGACGCGGAAGGTTACTTGGATAATACTGAACCTTTAAATAAGATTCTTCCAATTTTTAAATTTATTTTTGTTCTTGGGTAATCTGAATAAAAGATGAATCACCAATAGTTATGATTTAGGCATCAATGAGTAGGTTATTCATCATATTAGCTATCCATTAGTATAGTTTTGAAGATTGGGTGATATTCTTATGTTCTTTACTCTCCCCTCAAAGGCTAGGCTATCATATAGTTTGGCAAAGGCTAGGTTATCATGTAGTTAGGCAAATATCTTTGTAAGGCCTCCCCCAATTTCTTACCGATTACTCACATACACCAGTGGCTTGCACTATTTGTTTCACTAACTGGCCTTCCTTGTGCAGCCCAATATAATGTGCAATTAGATCCGATGTCACGTTCTTTCGCTGACCCGTACACACTAAAAACTGACGGGGACTTGTCCACCACTGCCATACTGATCATAATAATGACTGATACCGATCCACCCACAACAGCTGCTGGAACCACTGATGTTCCAACACTGTATGTACTGTATGTAATAATACCATAATTATTCCTAACCTTCCAGACTAGAGAATACTAAGGATGTAAAGTAAATTCAGACAGAAAATCCACAAATTTTATTTGAAACAGTGTGCGGGGGACTCTGGTGACTAGTGGGGTTTTCCTTACAAACATTGAGTAGGCTATATTTGACTTATTGCTTTGCTGATTCAGTCCTTTCAATGCATTAATATTGTGCACAGTGTGACTACATTTTGACACATGTTAATGCAATAAGTTTGAAAATTCAGGTTTTGAGCTTGCCAGGGATCAAGAACAATCCCAAGTTTTCAACAAAATCTCATACCAAACTGTATACAGCCCAAAATAAGTAGCCACATTTTTTCATTAGCAATTTTGGGCTCTAATCTTATAAATTTTCTTTTAGCCTACCAGACTTTTAGCTACTACCAATGTTAGTAAGTTAGCCTATACACTCGGCATAATCAAACGCTGTTAGAGTTAGAGGGGATATGATAGAGGTGTTCAAGTGGGTTAGTGGGATTAACAAAGGAGACATGACAAATGTACTAAAGCTCAGTGATAGCGAAAGAACTCGTACCAATGGTTTCAAATTAGATAAATTTAGTTTCAGAAAAGATATAGGCAAATATTGGTTTGGTAACAGAGTTGTAGATGGGTGGAATGGACTACCAAGTGCTATAGTGGGGTCTAAAACGGTAGGGAGCTTTAAGATAAAATTGGATAAGCATATGGACGAGAAGGGTTGGGTGTGAAGGGGGATCAGCCGGGTTGGGCCAATCAGCACTCTGCATACCCCCATAATCCTGCGTTAATCTCTAACCGTTTTGGTAAGATGATCCTCAGGGTATTAGAGTGTTGAGCCTATAATTGGGCTTTGTAATTGAACTGGGGTTGTGTGGGACAGGGATCTGCCTTGCTTAGGCCAATCGGCTTTCTGCAGACTCCCATTTTCTTATGTTCTTATGTTATATTAGCATAGCCTAGGCCTATCTTAGGTTCTCGGGTTAAGTTATATTGTTTGGATATTTAAAGAAAGTAGAGGGATTAGGCTAGGATATACTGTAATGAAAAATTAGGGTAGCCTATAATTGTACTCACAACCAATAGTATTGAATAGGCTAGTGTTTACAAACATGTTTTTCAAGGGATTTTGTTTTGATTAGGCTAATATGATGACAATATTCAAGCAGACACTGCGGCAATATTAGCACGCTCTGTGCGTCAGATTTTGCCACTTTTTTCTGAAATCATCCCTCTGCGAGTGGTTATTTGCCTCCTGCTGGCATTATATATGAATATGATGATGACAATTATGTCCACCAAACACTGTCAAATTAAAAATAAACGCAGAGAGCGTGCAAACTGCTGCTGTAGTCTCCTTGAACTGTAGTTAAGATACCCGGTAGCTACCGAATAATCTAAAAACACGCTCCCTGATAGTGTACAAGGCTATGAAAATCAGGGAAAATATTATAGTGAAAAGGTAACTCGGACTTTCTATAACATAAAGTAATAAAGGTAAGGATGTAGTGTTCGAGGAATTTCGAGCTTATCGCCTGCCTTGTTTACACTACTCGCACGCTCGCGATCACGTTTCCGTCTATATTGACTGCCGTGGGATACAACATTAGGTTGAGGGCCCCCCTCACTCCCCCATGACTTATTGTCATCATCATATATAGGCATTTTGCCAGCAGGGGGCAAATTACAGTCAAAAGTCGTGAATCGTGAAGAATGTATCCGGGTGTACGGTCGTCATGTTTACATAGGTAGTGCGCGTGGTTACGTTCCCCCCTGCTGGCAATATAATATATGATGATAACAACATGTAATGGGGGGGGGGGGGGGGGGAGGACCCCGTCAACCTATTATTGAATCCTGCGGCAGTCAAAATAGACTGGAACATGATCGCGAGCGTTCACTGCTGCCGCCGTTCGGCGTAGTGTAAACCAAGGCAGGCGCCATGTAGTATGTCCAAATACTACATCCTTCCCATAGGCCTAATAAATTCACAACATTTTAAAATCCAGATAGCCTATCTGAGGTGAGCCAATTCTGACAAAATCTAACAAATGTTGGCTTGAACATTATGATGGGCTAGCCTAGAGGGACAGAGACTAGCCTAGGTTAGTTTATTCAGTGGGGATGTAGCCTAAGAAAAAAAAAAATAGGCCTACAATCCTGTATGAGTCATGAAATTCATAAGAAAAATAGATTAGCCTGGGCTAGGCTAGTTTACATGATGATGTAGCCTACTGTAGGCTAAGCCTAGGCCTAGCCGCCTAGCCTAACCCAATATGTGGTACTGGTAAGGTAGGCTAAATTAGTATAGAAGATGATTGACCACTATTACTGTTAGCCCACACATTTATATTAATATTACAGTATATGCCTAGCTATTTTTAGTTATGTAAAGTATGGTATTACTGGGAATTGTTGATAGCGTATCTCTGGCAAGCCTCAAAACCTGGTAATGTTGACACTTATTGCATTAACACGTGCCAAAATATATTCACACCGTGCACAAAATTGATGCTTTGAAAGGGCTACATCAGTAAACCAATGAAAATCAATAATAATCAAAATATGTATAAGATGAGGAATAGGCTATCAGCTGGCAGCCCGAAATTGCCCGAATCGTCCGCACTCGAATTCACGCCGAGCCTCCGAGATCAGTGGTCTTCTAAAACTTTTAATAACATTACTTTATTTTCAATATCATTTTCAATATCGTGCATTATATCATGTTAATAAAATTACATAGTGGTCAAATCCAATATTTAGTCACACTGACTCCAATTATATAAGAATGTTATGAACAAAATGACGAAGGGAAAACTGAAGACCTGCCTAGTGAGAGTCCTTCAAATTCCAATATTTTCCCCTGTTTAAGGGAAAGATTTTTCCTTCCCAAGGGAAAGGAACGGGAAGGATTTTTTAAGAATACCAAATCGAAAGAAAATTCCTTCCTTTCATTTTCGAAGGGAAAGAATTGTTTAAGAATACGGCTCTGAGGATCAAGTGTCCAAAAAGTGGTTTAGAGTGGGTAAGGGAACATTGGAAAGGGAACTACTGCCCTGCCACTAACGTGGCAGGACTAGGAAGTTAGTAGGGGACATATGGGTTAGTAACTGAGGGGAGGATAAAGTTATTCATTTACAAACGCAGTCAGTCGCGGGTTTGATGCGAGATATTTGTCTAGGCGGAATTTAAATGAATCAACGGTGATGCAGTCTATAACGTCTCGGGGAAGCCCATTCCACAAGTTGACAACTCGATTGAAGAAGAAATTCTTAGATTCGTGCGAGTTAAAAGATTTACCAATAATTTTGCAACCATTTCCCCGCGTGTAATTAGATTGGTCGATAGTGAAGTACTTACTACAGTTCATATTGTCGATGCCTTTGATGATTTTGAACACTTGAATTAAGTCGCCTCTTAATCTGCGCTGGGTTAAAGGAAATAGATTTAATTCTCTAAGATGCTCTTCGTATGGTTTGTTCTTTAGGCTAGGTATCATTTTGGTAACTCTACGTTGAACTCGTTCTAGCTTGTTTATATCTTTTTGGTAATAAGGGCACCAGGATTGAACGCAGTATTCTAGAAGAGGGCGGACTAAGGAATTGTAAAGGGTTAGGATAACTTCTTTGGATTTATGCTCAAATGACCTGCCTATAAAGCCAATTATTTTGTTCGCCTTCTTAACAACTTCTGAACATTGTTGACTCGGTTTTAGGTTACTCGATATTGTTACTCCCAGATCAGTTTCTCTGTTTACATTCTTAAGCTGAGTGCCATTCATCGAATAGTTTGCTTTCTCATTTAGGTATCCGACATGTAGTACTTTACATTTATCCGCTGTGACGCATGTCGAGTATGAGCATGCTGTACAGAACGCCCAGTCAGGCCCCACTCTCGCTAGGATCGTCAGGGCAGGAACTTTGGCTGTAGTCTGTGTAGAGTTTCCTAACTTAGTTTATGTGAGCCGTTGTACTATAAGTATTATAAATATGTATTTTGTTTTCATCTGAGTCAACGAGTTCTATTTTATATCATTAGTTATAAGTATTGTGTGTGGGACTTATATGTAATGATGAGGAGAAGAGAGAGAGTTATGTAACGACGGCCCGTGAGCGCGCCACGAGGTAGGTAGGCCTCCCTCCCTCCTCCCTCCTCCCTCTCAGCGCGTGGGAAATCCTTTGTCGATCCCAGATTGAGAGAGAATATTACGTAACGATTGCTAGTGGGCGGTCCTTAGTAGTTGGCGATATGCTCACTAGAGGGCCGAGTATAAAAAGGAGAGGTCCTCGCCACAATTCTTTAGAACTCATCAGGCAGAGCGACTTCTCATATCCCTTGCAACTATCCATATTCTTCCGACTGATGTGAACTTTCTCTACTCTCTGAACAGCCTATCTTCTTCCCTTCTCGACCCTTTATAACCTCAATGACCCCTTTGGTGCAGATTTAGTCAGCCAAAGTATTATCGCTTGAGTTCTCACGAGATAAGTGCCTGTTAGATAGCCTATTTTTGGAAGGGTTAACTAGAATAGGATTGATTGATGTTTGTTGCACTCGTATATGCATTTCCCTGTGTGCGATTATTCATGTTCCTGTTTTCTGCTGGCTTAGGCAATGCTAGACTGGGATGGGGTTTCTGAGTTGTGATTTCCTATGAGTACTAGGTTGCGGTTGAACCAGTACAATTGCAACGGAGACGTGGAACGCCTAGGTGGTCTTTCTGACTGTGTACCGTGGGAGTTTAGCACTGTGTTGCGAGTGAGGGCTTTTGCCTCTGCCACCCAACACTGTGCTATCTCATTTGCTTGACTTTGAGAGGATCGCCAGGAGAGAACCAGATACTAGTGATCTGGATCTCTCAAGAGAGCATCCCGTCAATTAACGTAATTTGGCCGCACAGTCTTAAGGACCTCGCTAGGCTACGAGCCGCTTGCTCAGCCATTGTCTCTTAACCCTATGTATCCCAGCTAGACTTTGCTCGACCAGCAGATACAGCATAGTATTGAAGCTTCTCCTTATGTATGTTATTGTGTATGCACTATTGATTTCATGTGTGGCACGCCTAGCTACTTTAGAGATTAGTGGCCCCCGAGCACAATCCTAGTAGGCTATTGCCAGTGCATTGTCGGAGTACTTCTTCTTAATGTTTGCCATATCCTATTGCTTATTCTTATAATTCTTCTTATGTCAATTTAAAGCCTTTAATTACCAGTGAGTTATTCATTAAATTGCTGTTCAAAATCCGATACTTACTTCTTATGAGTATTCGAGAAGCATCTAACTTATCAGAAGATTCCTTGCTTGATGCTCGAGGACTATTGTTTAACGTAACGTAATAGTGCCGATCCGAAGTAGAGGGTGGAGGACTTCTTAAGTTCTTAGTTCAAGGGTGGATTACTTCGGCTTCGGCCAACACTATTCTTTAGTGTTGTAGTACTTTCTTCTTTGTTTGATTGTTGACCAGACTAGATAACTCCCGTCTAGTTATTAGTCTGTTGTGTGAAACGCTAGTACCGAGTTCTTGTATACCCCGTTATAGCAGATAGAACTCTGGAGTGTAGTGGCGTTTTTTGTTCGGCTGGCAGTACTCTGGGGTTGGGATCGTGTGTTTCCGTTGTGGCAGCGAGCCATACTCGAGTCCTGTGTAAGAGCCCTAGTGTACCCGAGTGCCCGGTCGTAACAAATGGCGACCTTGCTTAGGATTTTGTGAACAGTATAATTTTTTGCAGAGTTGTACAACATTTGTTTGTTCGTACTTTAGCGTGCATATTGAAGAATATTTTTTTTTGTAAGGCAATTAGGAGAGCATTTAAGAGACTCCAGTTAATTTAGTAATTAGTGCTTACATAAGGGAGTTTAACACTTTTGTCTCGAGAATTTTTTGTGAACTTCAGTATGTCGTGCCCTAGTATTGACGAGGAGCGAGAGATGCCATTTGAGGAGGTGCCGTTAGTAACTAGTGAGGAGGATGCTAGACTTTTTGTGAGTAAGCAGTACCATGTGACGGAGGAGAGGCTGACTGGGGTGAATGTTTATGGCTTGCACCTGATAGCCAAGGTTTTGGGTCTATCCAATGTAGGGGGGATGTCCAAGGGGGAGCTGATTTCCTGGGTGTTGCGTGGGCGACATGGGGTTTCGGAGGAGAGGGCGTTTGGGGGGGTTCCTCCCCAGATCCCCTCTCACTCGACTCCCACAGTGCCGTCCACTCAAGTACCGGAGGTTAGCACCCTCCCACAGAGGGATGAGAATTGGAAGATTGGAGGGCCCTCGGGCGGTGCGTATGGTGGTTCCCCAGTTCTTGCCCCCCCTCCTTCAGTAGTAGCAGCTCCCTCTTCCTGCCTGTCTCCAGATATGATATTTAAACTTGAGATGGCTAAGATTGAGTCTAGGAGGCATGAGAAGGAGATTGAGGCTGAGATTAGGAGACACGAGGCTGAGCTTAGATACGACTCAGAGAAATATTGTGCTCAAATAGATTTAGATAAGACTCGTGCAGAGTCGACAGGGATTCGGATGGGCCATGAGGGCCAAGTAAGAGAACAGTCCTTGTCCCACTTAGTCAAATTGGTGCCGGCATTTAGTGAAACTGAAGTCACAGAATTTTTTAATCGTTTTGAGAAGAAGTGTAGGGAGCATAATTGGCCTGAAGAGAAGTGGGCAGCTCTGGTCTCCTCAAGACTTACGGGTAAGGGTCTGAAGGCTTATGATGCACTGCCTTTAGAGTCTTGCATTGACTACCCAGAATTGAAGAGAGCTGTCCTACGGGCATACGAGTTGCAACCAGAAACATATCGATTGAAGTTTCGGGGTGTTACAAAGACTAGGGAGGCGACCTTTCTTGAACATGCCCGGGACTTAAAAGATGCACTTACAAACTGGACACGTTCTGAGAAAGCTGAGACGGCCGAACAGTTGACTGAGCTGTTTCTGCTCGAGCAGTTTTATAAGTGTACTGGTGCAGATATGACTTTAACTATTAAAGAAAAGAATCCTAAAACTCTACAGGAGGCAGCTGAGATGGCTGACCTCCGGCTATCATTAATTCGTGGGTGCGGGTCTGCCCAGCGTAGTGAGGCAGGTAACAAGGGGCGTGACGCCCCACCCCCCCGAGTTAGTAATATATCTTATGCAAACAAGTACAAGAGTTACGATACCAAGACTGACCACAAGACTAGCACCGTCCCATTTAAGAAGGGGCCGGACCCTTCCCAGTACCAAGGGAAGCCCAGAGGGGAGTTGGAGTGTTATCATTGTCATGAAAAGGGGCACTTTGCAAGAGTCTGTCCTAGCAAACCACCTACAGCAGCTGTGTCTTTGGCCTGCAACATTGGTGTGTCTCCGAAGTCTTCTGAGTTTGCCCGGGGCAGTTCGTCAGAGGCTGAGGCACAGCCAATGCAGAAGCACCTGGGAGGCTCGAACCCTGCTCAGGATGCTTTTTGCGACCATAGAGGGCGGGGTTGCGTGATGTGGGCGGGTCGCAAGCATGGAGTAGAGGTCTTGCGTGATACAGGTGCTTCCCAGACTCTGATGAATAACTTGACTGGCTACCCTATAAATGCGGCTCGGGTGGTAGTGGTGCAGGGTATTAATGCAACTCGGTCATACCCGCTGGTGCGGTTGGAGTTGGAGGTGGATGGTGTGACACGTGAATTGGATGTCGGGATTGTGGAGAAACTGCCAGTGGAGGGCGTCGACCTTCTTCTCGGCAACGACTTTGCAATGCCCGCTTCTGAGGTTCTACCCTTAGTTGTTGCCGAGAGGACGGCCGACGTGAGTAGGGAAGAGCAAGAGTGTGTCGAGCGGTGCCAGACACAACCCATGGCGTGTGTTGTCACCCGAGCTCGGGCAGCTAAAGTGTCACAGCCTAGTCCTCCGTCTTCAGACCAGCAGAGGAACGATCAACAGGAGGAGGCTAAAGCTGGAGTTGGTTTTAAGAGTTTTGACTCGGCGGCTCTCCTGGGTGATTCAGTATTGGCACCTATGTTAGAGTCTGGAGAGGCCCCAGGACCTGTCACAGCTAGTGAGGAGGTAGGGCCGGAAGAGACTCCGGGGCAGCAACGTTGCACACGGAGAGAAGAAAGGGTTGCTCAGTTTGATATTGGGGAAGGACTTGGGTTGCTTCGGAAGCATCTAGACAAGTTGGTTCCCTCAGATATTTGTAAACTGCAGTTGGAGGATCCGGAAGTTCAGAAGTGTGGTAATGGTGCTGTCGAGATTAAACACGAGGACGGGGAAGCATGTCATGTGAACCTGTTGGAGGAGTTTGTGAGGCAACCACCTGAGCAGCCTACTGTCCCTGCGTTGGTCTGCCGCGGCCAAGGTGGAGAAGGAGAGGGGGGTAGTAGGGCACAGGTGGAGGAGAGAAGGGATTGTCATGTCTCGGCGGAACAGTGGGCGGGGGACACGAGTCTGGTGGCTGTGGAAGCGCTAGAGCACCTGCCTGAGCAGCAGTGTGCAGCACTCCAGCACCAGCTCGGTTCATACCCCACTGGTCGTGCCGAGCCCCTGAGTCTCACAACTCGGGCGGTGCAAGATGTTCCACGGGCAGGTCACGTGAATGTTGAAAGACCGTTAGCCTCGTTGTTTCGGTGGTTCAAGGTGGGCGACGAGGCTTTGGCATGGTTGCCAGGTCAGGGTCGACCCATGGCTGCCAAGGGTGGTGGTCAAAAGGAGGACATTGAGCAGATTGGTAAGGCCGGCTGTGGTATCGCAGTGCCCGGTCGTCGCATAGCCTCCCAATGCTGCTCTAGTCTAATGCAACAGCCCTACCATAGACCGACTGTATCTGGCCATGTCTCTAAAAGCGGTGATGCTGAGCAGGCAGATGTCGTCACAAGGAATGTGGGGGTGCGCATGTACGGTATCGGCGGGGAAGCCTTAGCAATAATGAACTGTGGGAGTGACTGCACAGGTGGTACTGATTGTCCCTCTCATGACCTGGCTGTTCTAGGGACGAAGGTGGAGAAGGAGGGAGACTACAGGTTAGAAGCTGCGGTCTCGGCTGGGTTGTGGGAGGGCACTAGGCATGTTGTTTGTGGAGACAGTGCAAGGCAGTTATTTACTAGGCTATGGCAGTACTTTCGCATGTTTGTTGCTTCTCCAGGCCTGATGTACGGGGTAGAATCCGAC
>JBAKBP010029505.1:0-27041 GCA_037953745.1 Lithodes maja
CCGCTACTTACATTGGTCCATTTAGATGCCTTACCGTTTATGACTACTCTTTGCTTTCTGTCGCTGAGCCAATTTTCTATCCATTTCAACACACCGTCTTGTATTCCATGTGCTTTTAGTTTTAGCAGTAAACGTTTGTGGCGAACTTTGTCAAAGGCCTTTTGAAAATCAAGGTATATAATATCTACAGCTTTACTCTCATCGTAGAGGTTGAGGATATCGTGGAAGAAGTCTAACAGGAACGTTTTTTACGAAAGCCGTGTTGAGTATCTTTAAGTATGTTATTTTCCTCTAAGTGATTTACGAGTCTGTCTCTTAATGCAGGGGTCACACATTCACGTATATCGCTCCCGTATGCTCACGTCAGGCGTGATCGCCAATTTTGTGTAATGACGGGCGTAGTCCGGCCGTGTACGCCCGTTTAGAGGAAGACTATTGCACTACCCGACATACGTACCGTAACGGGGCAAGTGTTACGTCAGACGTAATGCAGTCGTATGGAGCTACGTACGTCCTTGCGACTTGCGTAAGCATGTCCCCGTTAGTCCGCCTGGGCTGCCCGATTTGCGTACCACAGGCCACGCCCATGGCCACGCCCCCACAATACCTACGTAGCTGAGGCCGTACGTCTTGTGAGTTTGTAGGCATTACGTGGACCGTGTCCGGACAATCGTAGGCACACCCCGTTTGTCCAAACACATACAAAGACAGTCTTTGTCAACCACGTAGGTCTGGGTTGGAATCTGGGAACTACAAAAGGGCAGGAATGGCCACACACTATTCCCATTCCCAGTCCTTCATCGGCACCATGAACAACATCGCGGAATTCATCCTGGAGGAGTTCAATTTTGTGAACTCCCTTTATAGAGGAAAGACCATTCACCCGCTGAGTGCCAGCCAATTTTGACGGTGTGCTTCTGCCAGTGCCAGAGTTTTTTTTTGTTTTTTTTGGCTAATCTATCAAGTTGGGAGAGAAAGGAAGGATAATGGTAAAAAAAACACTCCCCTTGTCCATTTTCGCCAGAAATCAGGTCCCCGATGGGTCCCGAAAGTAGCTGAAAAGACACTATAGACTACAGAGACTTTTATGGTATCGGAATGTATGGGTGGGAGGGTGATGGGAGGGTGGTTTTCGGGTTGGTTGGGGGAAGGTAGAAGGGTAATTGACTTGTGTTACACATATGAAGCCGATTGGTGAGGTAGTTTCGCCACCACGGATTTTCCTTTTTTTCCTTATCTTCGTACGGATACGCTGGAAGTGGGTGGTGGGAGGCGGTTGGGGGTGTGGTGGGGGGAAGGCAGAAGGGTAAGGGACTTGTCACACAAATATGGAACCGATTGGTGAGGTAGTTTCGCCGCCACAGATTTTCCTTTTTTTCCTTATCTTCGTACGGATACGCTGGAAGTGGGTGGTTGGAGGTGGTTGGGGGTGTGGTGGGGGGAAGGCAGAAGGGTAAGGGACTTGTCACACAAATATGGACCCGATTGGTGCAGTCGTTTCGCCGCCACAGATTTTCCTTTTTTTTCCTTCTGACGGGACCGACAGTCAACGAGTGGGTGGGAGGAGGAATTTGGGATTTTTGTGGTGGGTAGCCTAAAGGGTAAGGTACATGTGGTAAAAATATGAAAGCCATAGGTGCAGTCGTTTCGCTGCTACGATTTGTTTTCGGCAGGGTGGAGGGTGGCAGGGTTGGCTTGTTGGTTGCTGCTCCGGTGTGGTGAGAGGTGTGACGGAGTGTCCCCCGCTGGTCCCCCGTGACCCCACCATACAACGGTGCCGCATCTTCCAGCCAACACGTAGTGTGGCGGTGTTGCCAGATGCGGCCGGACTTACTTTCACTTTCACGTTTTACGTGAACATTGTACGATTGGCGGACGAAACTTACGTTTTACCTGTCTAGCTGCTACGTTTTACGTGGCTGCACCCGTAATACGTAGCAGGTAGACAGGTAAAACGTATGCATTCCCAACTTTTTACATACGTGAGCACTAGCCCCGTATCCGATTCGCAGTCCAAAGGATACCGGGCAACCTCGGCCGCACCAACCACCTACAAGACCAGCGTGGCTACACCCGCCATGCGTACCAACCCCCACGACTAGACACAATTTCATTGAAGTTTTGCGTACTAAGCCATTACGTTTTACGTATTCGGTTGCCAACTACCAATAAACCTTCGTACGGGAGCATACGGGAGCATATACGTGAATGTGTGACCCCAGCATTATGAGCGTTTCTAGCATTTTACATACAACTGAGGTTAAGCTGATTGGACGATAGTTACTGGGTCGGGATTTGCTGCCTTTTTTTAATATCGGTGTTACGTTGGCTATCTTCCACTGATCAGGCATAGTTCCAGACTGTAAGGATTTATTGAATAGTAATGTCAGTGGTTTGGAGAGCTCATCCTTAGCTTCCTTTAGAACTCTAGGCGAGATTGTATCAGGTCCAGGCGTTTTATTTACCTTGAGTTTATCTAAACAATTCAATACTTCTCTCTCTGTAACGGTGATATTGCTTCGAACATCTGAATTATCAATCTGAATCGGCGATGGTGTAGGGATATCACTGAGGTCTTCTGTTGTAAAAACTGATGCAAAGAAGGTATTGAGGGCATTACTCATTTGTACTTCGTCTTTGGTGTATTCTCCATTTTCATCGACTAACGGTCCAACAGTTTTTTTTCCTTCTATTTTTTTTTTTTTATTTTTTTTTTTTTTTTAATAAGGTGACAGTTACAAAGTGGTGTACAATCTATCTTATTCTAGTTACATTGTAGTTTATCTTATTGTACCAGTACCTCCCTACAATCAACCTAGTTGTTTCCCAATTCGTCCCTCCGCCACGACCATTTCAAAGTCCAAGTCTCTCACTCTTGTCCTCTGTAGCGGGGAGGACCTTGTACCCCTGAGACATAGGAGTGCAGACCTGAGAAGAGAGAAAGAGAGCCGGCATCTCATCCAAGTTATGACTTGGCTTCTATGCTGGCGTTTTTTCTCCGATATTTGTTCAGCTAATCTGGCATAGAAGACGCTTGCAGAAGGTCCCATACCTCCCGACGATGAGAAGACCAGAGGAGTAAAGCTTCCTTGATCCCTGTTCAAAATTCTTTCTTCATAAGCGCTTTTTTTCTCACTTTAGTTTCTCAAGTATGCCGCCTTGTGTCCTCGCTCACGATATGTTTGTGCTCTTGGGTTGAAGATTCTGATGTCGAAAAAAGCCCGTTGTCCCCTCGTCCAAAAACCTCGAGCACTTACGTCCACTCTTGCTTCATTTGAAGTATTTGCAGTATTGTGGGCCAAGCGCTGTCCGTCCATAGGCAGAAGTTCCGGTTCGATTCTGACATCATGGCACACCTCGTCCAGCATTTGTGCAGTGATGTCTCGTACTTCATCATGCCGGATACAGATGAATCCTCCTTTCTTACAGGTCATACAGTGGTCTGGGTTGTTTATTTCACCGCATGCACATTTCAGCGGCAGGTTCGAAACTGGTCACCCATGCCTCAAGGCTACTGCATCATTGAATTCTTGTTTATTTAAGCTGAAGCCTTTCTCCTTTATTGGTAATGATGTGAGCCAATTTGAAGCCCCCGTGTCTTGTGCCATCTCAACTCTCATTTTCAGTTCTTCCCTACATCTGGTCTTAATTTGTTCTAGGCTATGTTTCTGTCTCTCTTCTCTGCTCTTTGTAATTTCCTGTCTTGCATTTCATTGTTCCTCTTCGTCCACCTCATCATTTTCATTTTGCTCCCGTATTTTTTCTGTCAGAGACGTAGTAAGTTTAAGGGAATTTTGGTACTCATGTGGTGCCGCCTCCACTGGGTTTATGATCCCCATACCTCCGAACCTTGGCGGAAGAGCTAATAGATCTCTTAGCTCTTGCGTGACGCCTTCCATCTCTGTTAAGGCCGGTATGAATGTTCCTCTGATTGCTTCTTCCAGCGGTTGGAGCATCTGTCTAATGCCAGGCACTGTTCTCATAAGAAAGGTCCATCTGTGCTTAACACCATATGTGAAGGCAGTATATGCAGCATGTGGTTCAGATTACGGTCCAACAGTTGAAGTAACTACTTTTTTCTTTCTGATATAACTATAGAATTCTTTCGGGTTTGTTTTACTTTGATTCGCAATATGTAACTCTAGGGTCTTTTTACTTTGCTTAATTAACTGTTTGGCTTTGCGTCGTAGCTCTACAAATTTCACCCGTTCGTCATTTTGTGAGGATTTTAATCTATCATTAGCAAATTGTTTAGCAAGCAGGTAGTTTGAAATATCTTCATTCCACCATTTGGGCTTATTATTATGGCCTGGACGCCGTATTTTTGATGGTATGCAGTCTTGCACTGCTTTTAGGTAAGTGGTTTCGAATAACTTCCAAGATGTATTTATGTCGTTATTGTTAATTAAAAAGAGGGGGAGTGAGAGAGAAAGGGGAGAGAGAGAGAGAGAGAGAGAGCGAGCGAGTGAGAGAGAGAGGTGGGGGGGGTGGAGTGAGAGAGAGAGAGTGAGTGAGAGTACAAAGGGAAGATTGAAATTACATATAAAAGTAAGATAACCTTTTCTTATATTTTGTATGCCAAGGGTAAAAAAAACAGTATACCTTATAATTGTGTACCTGTGTATTGTTAGTGATTTACCTTTGAACCCTTAACCCCTTCATTACCGGCGACGTCCTTTTAACTTTATTCTGGTTACCATTAGAAGAGTTTATTCAGTTTAAATAGGCCCTCCAGCAATTAACAGGCTTCGAACTGTCTCACTTACCTCTTTTTACTACCACAGATCCTTCTTTAACTGCACAAAATCCTCTAATTATAGCCAGAATGACGTTAAAAAGACGTCGCCGGTACAAAAGGGGTTAAGGGGGAAGAGTTTGTGTTTCGGTCGATTAATATTTATTTATTTTTAGTTTCCTCCCTAGACCTCCATCAAACTTAACAAAAACATCCATTTGATCCCCCTTCCAGATATTGGTTTACATTTTTCGGTAGAACAACAATTGTCCGGCTTCTTTCAACATTACAGGCTCACTATCGTTCGCCAAGGACAAAATCGACACCTAAATAGCACGAAAGGTCTTAATATTGACAAAGAAATGGGGTGAAAGGTCTTAAAATCGACAAGTTAATGGGGCAAACTTCTTAACATCTTAAAACTGATGTGGCTAAACATGAGGAATAAGGTGGGCTAGAAAAACGGCCCATTTCCCCATATATTAGACGGTTCTTAATTAATTGTGTATATTGACAGTGATTTACCTTTCTATCTTTAAATTAGAAGGTTTTGTAATAATTGGGTATATTGATAGTGGATTACCTTGCTACCTTTAATTATGACGGCTTTAAAATAATTGGGTATATTGATAGTTGATTACCTTGCTACCTTTAATTATGACGGCTTTAAAATAATTGGGTATATTGATAGTTGATTACCTTGCTACCTTTAATTAAGACGGCTTTAAAATAATTGGGTATATTGATAGTTGATTACCTTGCTACCTTTAATTATGACGGCTTTAAAATAATTGGGTATATTGATAGTTGATTACCTTGCTACCTTTAATTAAGACGGCTTTAAAATAATTGGGTATATTGATAGTTGATTACCTTGCTACCTTTAATTAAGATGGCTTTAAAATAATTGGGTATATTGATAGTGGATTACCTTGCTACCTTTAATTAAGACGGCTTTAAAATAATTGGGTATATTGATAGTGGATTACCTTGCTACCTTTAATTAAGACGGCTTTAAAATAATTGGGTATATTGATAGTGGATTACCTTGCTACCTTTAATTTAGACGGCTTTAAAATAATTGGGTATATTGATAGTGGATTACCTTGCTACCTTTAATTAAGACGGCTTTAAAATAATTGGGTATATTGATAGTGGATTACCTTGCTACCTTTAATTAAGACGGCTTTAAAATAATTGGGTATATTGATAGTTGATTACCTTGCTACCTTTAATTAAGATGGCTTTAAAATAATTGGGTATATTGATAGTGGATTACCTTGCTACCTTTAATTAAGACGGCTTTAAAATAATTGGGTATATTGATAGTTGATTACCTTGCTACCTTTAATTAAGATGGCTTTAAAATAATTGTGTATATTGATAGTGGATTACCTTGCTACCTTTAATTTAGACGGCGTTAAAATAATTGGATATATTGATAGTGATTTACCTTTCTCCCCTTGTAATTGATGATTTTAATATAATTGTGTATATTGATAGTGATTTACCTTGCTACCCTTATTACAGACGGTTATAAATAAATTGGGTATATTGAAAATTATTTATCTTTATACCGTTTTCTTAGGATGTTTTATTGACGCCAATATACTGTTTTAAGGGAATATTATTTTCTGATCCCCTTCTCCCTCATTTTAGCCCCATTATTAATTCAAGACGAAGACATTCGCCTCTTAATTTGGCGATTTTAAGACCATTGGCGCCATTGGTGTCGATTTTGTTTTGTGGCGAGCGATAGCAAGCCTGCAATTTAGGCGGAGTCGGTGTTCGGGCGCGGAGTTTTTGTACCAAAAAATGCACAAATATATCTCAAATGGGATCTTGGGGGTATTTGTTAAAGCTTAATGGGGGTCTACGAAGGAAACTATGAACAACACATTAAATTAATAAGTAAATAATCCAATAAATATAAACTTTCCCTTAATTGATCTTTCTGACTACTATCAATTTTAGTTAACCGATCGTTTTACTGCTGTAACTGTGACGGGGACGGTACAATGGAACCTCCTTCCCTGTATTACTTTACCGACACCAGTCACAGTAACGCAATCGGTAATAATATATATATATATTTTTTTTTTTTTTTTTTTTTTAAGACAATGAACGGAGGAAGGAAAACACAGATAAAACAAAAAGGTCCATGTGCCTAAAGGCATCCTCCATTCATAAAATGTTTGTAACAACTGGATTTAAACATTTGTAGATTGTAAGTTTGTGGAAAGCATTTCGAGGGAAGTGAATTCCAAAGAGTAGTAGTTCTAGGGATAAATGAATTTTGATAAGCAGAAGTTCTGCATTGTGGAGGAGAAAGTGTAAATTCATGGGCGCTCTCAGCTGCCCTAGTTCTACGGGGAAAGATGTGGAGAGGCGGCACAATTGAAGCAAGTTCCTCTGAACAATTGCTGTGAAAATATCTGTAGAATAATGCAAGGGATGCAACGTTTCTTCGTATGGATAATGTAGGAAGGTCCTGTGTGATTGCAGGGTTATTGATTAATCTAATAGCTTTAATTTGAAGTTTGTCCAACTGCCTCAATGCAACCACTCCACTTCCACCCCACAGAGGTGAACAGTAATCCATCTGAGAACGCACATGACTTTTATATATTACGGCCAACTGCTCGTCAGTGAAGAATTCTCGAACTCTGTACAGGAGTCCCAGTTTTTTAGAGGCATTCTTAGCAATGCTTCTAACATAATGTGTCCAGCTCAAGTTAGTAGTTAATGTTACACCGAGAATGTCAATACTAGGGGAAGTGGGAATATTTACATCATTAAAAAATATATGGGAGTCAGTGAGATTCTGTCGGTTAGAAAATTGAATGTACTTGGTTTTCTGTGCATTAAAGGAAACTAGATTCTTTTGTCCCCATTCTTCAATTCTAGAAAAGTCCTGGTTCAGAGAAATTGCAGTGCTTATTTTTGAATTTATAAGATCGGGTTGGGTGAAAGAATTGGTAAATGTGAAGGAACTGTGGAGTGTTGAGTCATCTGCGTAGGAATGTATTGGATTATGAGTGGTAGATATGAGATCATTGATATGAATGAGGAACAGAGATGGGGCCAAAACTGATCCCTGGGGAACACCAGCATTTATTGAGCGAAATTGAGAATAAAGGCCATCTACCATTACACGTATTTTTCTGTTATGAAGATAAGAAGAAATTAGTGGAACTAATGATGCAAGGCCGTAGTGTGACATAAGAACATAAGAACATAAGAAAATGGGAGTCTGCAGAAAGCCGATTGGCCTAAGCAAGGCAGATCCCTGTCCCACACAACCCCAATTACAAAGCCCAATTATAGGCTCAACACTCTAATACCCTGAGGATCATCTTACCAAAACGGTTAGAGATTAACGCAGTATTAAGGGGGTCTGCAGAGCGCTGATTGGCCCAACCCTGCTGATCCCCCTTCACACCCAACCCTTCTCGTCCATAATTATGCTTATCCAATTTTATCTTAAAGCTCCCTATCGTTTTTAATCCCACTATAGCACTTGGTAGTCCATTCCACCCATCTACAACTCTGTTACCAAACCAATATTTGCCTATATCTTTTCTGAAACGAAATTTATCTAATTTGAAACCATTGGTAAGAGTTCTTTCGCTATCACTGAGCTTTAGTACATTTGTCATGTCCCCTTTGTTAATCCCACTAACCCACTTGAACACCTCTATCATATCCCCTCTAACTCTGCGTCTCTCTAACGAATGTAAGCCTAATTTCTTCAACCTATCTTTATACGGAAGATTTCTAATATTATGGATCATTTTTGTCATTCTACGTTGTACTCTCTCCAATGAATCTATGTCCATTCTGTAATAAGGACACCAAAATTGAACAGCATAATCCATATGGGGTCTCACTAATGACAAGTAAAGTTTTAAGATAACATCAGCAGTTCTGTTACTCACACTCCTTGAGATGAACCCGAGAATCCTGTTTGCCTTGTTTCGAACGCTTATACACTGTTGTCTAGGCTTCAAATCATTGCTAACAAACACACCTAGATCTTTCTCACAATTCGAGTTTTCTAATTCCACATTAGCTAGTTTATATTTAACATTTGTATGCATCTTCCCTATCTTTAATACCTTGCATTTGTCAATGTTAAACTTCATCTGCCAATTTACTGACCATTCGTGTAAGGTATCTAGATCCCTTTGGAGGCACTCTATATCTCTATCTGAATCAATTGTTCTCCCCATTTTGGTATCGTCTGCAAATTTACTTATCCTACTAGTTATACCTAAATCAAGGTCATTTATGTATATAACAAACAACAGAGGACCTAATACAGATCCCTGGGGGACACCACTTTTGACTGCTCCCCATTCTGACTTCGTACCATTTATGCTGACTCTCTGCTTCCTACCAATTAGCCATGACCTAATCCATCCCAACAACGCCCCACCTATTCCATGCGCCTCAACCTTTCTCATCAATCTCTCATGGGGGACTCTGTCGAAAGCTTTACTGAAATCTAAATATATTATATCATATGACTTGTCATTATCTACTGCTTCATATACCTCTGAGAAAAAACTAAGCAAATTAGTAAGGCAAGAACGTCCCTGAGTGAATCCATGCTGAGAAGAATTTATTAAATTAAATGTATCTAAGTGGTTTCTAATTTTACTAGCAGTAATTGACTCTAGTAGCTTTCCTATGATTGATGTAAGACTAATGGGACGGTAATTGGATGCTATTGATTTGTCACCTTTTTTGAAGATCGGAACTACGTTTGCAAGCTTCCAAGCTTCTGGAACTATACCTGTCTCCAATGACTTGTTAAATAAAAAATTTAATGGGTAACTTAACTCATCCCTAAATTCTTTTAATACTCTAGCATATACCTCATCAGGACCAGGCGATTTATGAGGTTTCAGTCTGTCAATTTCCTTAAGCACATCATTTCTACTTATAGTAACCGTACTTAACCTATTTTCTATACTATCGCTATATACCTTACGGCTTCTGGAAACTGTGCCAAATTTTCATTAGTGAAAACGGAAAGAAATTGACTATTTAATGTACTGCACATTTCTAAATCATTTTCTGTCATTTCTCCTATCTCCTATCTTCGACAATAAGGATTGATGCCAGACTCTATCAAATGCCTTTGATATATTCAGTGTTATTGTATGGGTTTCACCATGTTGGTCTGTAGCTTGGTTGATTTGATGCGTAAGAAGGCAAAGAATGTCTGCAGTTGATCGACATCGTCTAAAAGCATATTGCCTATCCCTGATTAATTTATTATTCTCAAGATGCTTAATTATGTGATTATTTAATATAATTTCAAAGATTTTGCCAAGAGTGGAAGTTATAGCTATTGGTCTGTAGTTTGCTGGATCTGACTAGGCACCTTTTTTAGGAACTGGATGGATGTTTGCTTCTTTCCAGGGTACTGGGAAGCATGAGGTATGAGTACATAGACGGAAAAAAATTGCCAATACAGGAGCGAGCACCAAGGAGCAATTTTGAAGTACTATTGGAGGAATTTCACCAGGAGCCTTATCTACTGAGAGATTCTGCAAAATAGTTTTGACATGTCTGGTGTGGATCTTAAGTGAGGGAATTTCAGGCGAATTAAAATTAAGTACAGGGACATCTTGATTTATTTCATCTAAGGTTGAGTTGGTGGAGACAATATCCGCAAGAAGGTTAGCTTTACCTCGTGGGTCACATACAAGATTGCCAGTCGGAGATTTTAATGGTGGAATGGATGAAGCAGTTGTGAAGTTGGATTTGAATGAGTTAAGAGTAGACCAAAATATTTTGTTATCATTTGGATTATTTAGAAGTTTATTTGCCTGCTTGTGGAGAAAGTTTGATTTAGTTAGGTTTAATACAGTTTTGGCATGATTTCTGATGTTTCTAAAGTAATTAAAGGCTTCATGTGTTTTTGATCTTGTGTATGCATTGTAGGCTATTGCTTTTTGTTCAGTTACTCTAGCACAATTATGGTCAAACCATTTAGGTGAATTAGATCTTTTACTGTACTTTTGATGAGGAATAAAAGTTTCCATTTCAATTTTTACAAAATCTTGTATGTGGCTCAAGGTGGAGTGTGCATCATTAGAAAAGAAAGAGGTCCAAGGAATATCAATAAAGAAACCTTGAAGACTCTCCCAGTCTGCCCTATCGTAATGTCATTTAGTCACCAAAACAGGTTCAGAGTGGGAAGGTGTGGTAGGTGATAGACAGGTGGCCTGTATCAGACAGTGATCAGAAGATCCAAGCGGGGACCTCACTGTAACATCATAATTTTCTGAATTGGTTGTTAAAAATAAGTCCAGTAGGTGGGAATTATGATTAGGATTATCTGATACACGGGTGGGTTGGTTGACTAGTTGAGTGAGATTAAATGAGTCTGCAAATAGCTCACATTCAAGACCAGCATCATCAGTCCTGGCTGAATGAGTGAGCCATTCAACATTATGGACATTAAAATCACCCAACACAGTGATTTCAGAAGAAACATTTAAGTTGAGGACACTGAGTTGTAATAATAATAATAATAATAATAATAATTAGTAATAATCATCATCTCGTTATTAGTGTCATCATAAGCATGCACCAACAATACCTTAAAGTTAACAATAGACATAATGATAATCATCACCATAATAATAATAATAATTAATAATAATAATAATAATAATATTAATGGAATTAATATTTGTATCATAAGCTTGCAGCAACAACTACGATAACTTAAACACTAGTAATACTGTTACGGCTGGATCGGCAATACATATTCGGGATTCTTGATCGTAGGACAGAAATGGCTTATGTGACAACGACACGCTCGATTCCAGTCCCAAATACTATATGCTCCAGACAACAAAAGCACCAACGCCCTACAGAGTTATCGTCTATGGTAACGAGGTACCTTAACTCGGCGAAAGTGTACAACAGGGGTAGGCTATGAGGCTAAACTCCCTCAGACATTTATAGGTTACGTTATTACTAAAGAAATGCAATACTCAAGAAACTACGTTAATATTAAGCCTCTAATAATGTAGAATAGAAGCAGGCTAAAGGTATGACAGTGAAATGCTAAATGACAAATGTACACGCCTATTTGAAAGCGCGTGCACTAGAATAACTGTCCCCTACTAACATGCACTAGCATGTAGCATACAAGATGTTCATGATCCAGTAGATACCTAATAATACACATGGAAGGAACATAAATAGTAGTCACTTATTATAATAATGAATCTATACTTGGAATAACTAAAAGGTTGCAGGCAACAGTACTGCGCCGGTAGCCTACTACCGCATAGGCTACTTCGCTTCTCTCACTCTGTCTCCCCTCTGAGTCCGTATGCGCCCTACGCAATAGAACTCCGGACACAGCAGCAAAACGACAGTGCAGTTAATTGATACATGAAAGTATTAATAGTGTTGTCTTGTGTGTGAGTAATGTGTATTGTAAAGTGTTACATACATATACTTAAAGAGAGCTGCAATGCATAGTAAAATAAAGATATATCCCACTCATCATCCCCATGTGTTCTAGCTAGCAGGCCAAGTCACAGGAACAACGAGTCCCAGCACCGAAAGCGAGAACCCAGGAAAAGACTGTAGAGAACACAAGGACAGATAAATTACGTTACTCTACTATACCGGCACTACGAGCGAGCTGTAGTCTCTGGTACTACACTCGCTCCTGGCTCGGTATGCAAATCGAGGCTAAGTCCTCGCCCCTCTACAGACAACTCCTGGGCATGGTCGGGCTCTTACACATGGCACCAGTCTAGTCACAAATTGGATGATGAGCGGGGCATATAACTCGTGAACATGTAGAACGTTCACCAACTATCCTCATCAAGAAGATCGCTGTTCACATTAACCCCTTAAATCTAATACATGTAAATATATGCTTGTCCTAAGAGTAATACGAGAGGTGAGTGCTGAAACTCCTTTAGGACCTCAAGGGAAGGTTATGAATTTAAATAGAGAGAAGAATGAAATGAGAGTAATGTCGTCAGAGAGAAAGAGTGCAACCGTGAGAAGTTGGGAGAGAGGGCAAGGGATGTTAGAATCTCAAAGGTTCTAGGCAACCTGATCATGGAACACACAGCGAGCCTCCAGGCAATGTGCTGTACGACAACATGGGCAGCCCAGGCAGCATAGGCAGGCGGCAATGGACTACCAACCCTGTCGCGCCCAGCTATAAGCGCAAGGCTGCCAACCAGTCCATACGTCTGGCAACCACCCCCCCGGCAGCGTGGCGCGTTGCTACCCTCTCGCTCTGAAGCCTAACTCACTCTCTCTCTCCGAACTCCCATTGTCTTATCTATCAACTTCTCTATTGATACTACATATTAAATGGAAGGTCTCGACATGGCTTAAAACAAAACCCACCACTGGTTAGCACATGACGAGACCTTTGCAGAGATACAAAGAACATAGTTATAAGTTGTCACACTCAATATACATAGCTGCTGACGGTAGCCAGCACGGTACAGTGGTACGGGCGGTACAGTGGAGTACCAAGGAGTACAATCAGGTTGCGTTGCCACGCACTGGGTGCGTCACAGCCCCCCCAAGATTTTAGATAATCGACCTTAGAAGCATTATCAAAATCTGACAGGCAACCAACCGACCTGCTACCCTTAGCTGCCACTAATTGCAAAAGGTGCACAACAACTGAAGTGTGAATTATACATAAAACACAATATCGCATGCATCATGCTACAACAATAAAGACTTACAAAACTAAAAAAAAAAAATTCTCGTTTATTTTATTGTTTTATAATCTTTTTGGACGGCGTTATGATAGCCTAATTTTACTCCTGCTCAACCCACACACCGTGCACGACTATCCTGGATCATCAACCCTTGATAGACAATCTGCTATCACGTTCTCACTCCCGGCAATATACTGAATGTTGAGATTATACTCTTGGAGCATTAGGGACCACCTGGTCAACCGCATATTCCGATTGTGAAACTGATTTAGGAATTTCAAGGGATGATGGTCCGTATAAATCGTCACTACCGGGCCGTAGGCTGGAACATAAACTTCGAAATGTTTGAGCGACAAAACGATAACAAGAAGCTCCTTCTCTATAGTCGAGTAATTCCTCTGTGCCGAATTAAACTTGCGAGAAAAGAAGCTCACTGGGTGTTCCAAGCCCTCGGAATCAGTCTGCAGTAACACTGCCCCGGCACCCACACCGCTGGCATCAGTCGCCAGCTGAAAACTCCTGGAGAAGTCTGGGGCTCTCAAAATCGGATGTGTACACAGCAGGTGCTTGACTAGGTCGAAAGCCCTCTGACACTCCGCAGCCCAACAGAACTTCACTGACTTCGACAGTAGATCAGTTAA
This sequence comes from Lithodes maja, assembly GCA_037953745.1. NCBI lineage: Eukaryota > Metazoa > Arthropoda > Malacostraca > Decapoda > Lithodidae > Lithodes > Lithodes maja. The sequence continues at coordinate 14,106 of JBAKBP010029505.1, forward strand.
CGGTGCTAAGACAGTAGAGTATCCCCGGATGAAGCGCCTATAATAGCCTATCATACCTAGGAACCGCATGACCTGGCGCTTAGTGGTGGGCCTGGGAAACATATTGATAGCCTGTATCTTGCTCAGGGGGGGGCACACCCGGCCTAACCCGACCACGAAGCCAAGATACTGCACAGTAGCCTTTACAAACTCGCACTTCCTCAGGTTCACCACCAGCCCAGCATCGTGCAACTTCCCAAACAGGGTCTCTAAGTGCCTTAGGTGATTTTCAAAATCGTCATCATACACTATCACGTCATCAAGGTAGACCGTGCAGTTAGGGATTTCGTCACAAATATCGTTCATCAGGTTCTGAAACGTGGCAGGTGCGTTCTTAAGCCCATAAGGCATTACGTTACATTGGTAGGTCTTGCCATCTACCACAAAACCACAAACTTGCTTAGCTCGGTCCGACAGGGGTACTTGCCAGTAGCCTTTTACAAGATCAATTTTAGTAAGGTACTTTGCATTCCCTATCTTGTCCACGCTGTCGTCAACTCGAGGCAAAGGGTAAGGGTTGGTAGTGGTCAAGCCATTTAGCCTACGAAAATCTATGCAGAACCGCACCTTGCCGTCAGGTTTTGGCTGCAACGTGACGGGTGATGTCCACTTCACATAACCTTCAGTGATCATCCCTCTCTCAACCATGTACTTTAACTCCTCCCGTAAAGCTGGCAACTTTACCGGGGGCACACGGTAGGGCACTGACTTGAAGGGCACATTATCACCGACGTCCACGTCGTGCGTTACCTGAGTAGTGAGACCTGGGTGTTCGGCGAAAACAGAGGGGTATGACCTGAACAGGCCTAGGACAGCAGCACCCTGGTGCTCAGGCAGGTGACTTACAGCTTGCCTAGCCTCTTGTTCAGTATTCCCCGCCCACTGTTCCGCGGAAATGACACAGTCCCAGCTATCCTCCTCAGCAGCATGACTGTCCCCACCTCCTTCTCCACCCTGGCCGCTGCAGGCCAGCACAGGGACAGTGAGAGGCTCTGAGGGGCGTCTCACATACTCTTTCATGAGGTTAACATGACATAACTGATGTTTTTTTCTACGGTCAGGTGTTGCAACGAGATAATCAAGGTCGGACAGTTTCTTAGCCACCACATACGGCCCAATAAACTTGGCAGAAAGGGGGTGTCCAGGCAAAGGTAAAAGCAACATTACCTCCTGACCCACCGAAAACTCCCGAAGCTTCACCTTGGCGTCATACTGGTGCTTCATGACCGCCTGTGCATTAACCAAGTTATTACCTGCCGCTGCCATGCAACCTATAAGTCTCTCCCGGCTCTCAAGGATATATTTAAGTACAGACCCCGGCTTCTCTTCGCCCTCCCAGATCTCTTTCACCATACTTAAAGGTCCTCTCACATTATGGCCAAAGACTAGTTGATTTGGACTGAACCCCAGGCTCTCTCCTGGGACTTCACGTGCAGCGAACAGAACATATGGCAGACCCAAATCCCAATCAGTGTCATGTTCTGCACAATAACAGCGTAGCATACTCTTCAGGGTCGAGTGCCACCGCTCCAAGACTCCCTGACTCTCGGGATGGTAGGCTGACGACACTACAGAACATATACCGTGCAACTGAAGGGTTTGCTTGAACAATTTGGATGTAAAATTGCTCCCCTGGTCTGACTGCACCTCACGTGGAAATCCATAACGGGAACAGAACAATAATAAGTTTTTAACAACTGCCTTTGCCGAGCCGTTTCTCATGGGGTATGCGTCCGGGTATCTCGTAGCCACATCCATGATTGTCAACAAGAATTTATTGCCACTACTAGTAGGCGGGAAAGGGCCAACCAAATCTACTACAACTTTGCTGAACGGAGGCCCGGTGACAGGTATGGGAAACAAAGGTGCCTTCGGGATGGTCTGGTTAGGCTTCCCCGTTGTCTGGCAGGTCGCCCACCCAGCCACCCATGCACAGACATCAGCCTTGACCCCAGGCCACCAGAAAAACCTGCCCAATGCCGCCAATGTTTTTGTTACCCCCAAATGACCCGCCACCGGCACATCATGCGCCAGACACAATAAGGACTCTCTATACTTATTTGGAACAACCACCTGGTCTACTACCCTCGCACCGCCCTCCCACTTCGATTTGGGGTCTAGAAATCTGCGGTACAATATCCTGTTGAGCCTAAAGAAATCTCCCGGCTTCGCATCCCCATCTTCCTCCAACTCTATGGCACCATTGCTATAACGAGCTAGGCTAGCGTCTTGCAGCTGCTGCTCACTAATGTCCCTGGGCGTCAATGCATCAAGATGGTTTTGTAATAAGACATTACCCCGGCTAGTAGGCTCTACTGCCTTAGTGGCTCTCGCTACAGCTCTTGCCTCACGCGAAGTCTTACCCAACTCTGCCTTGTTACACACCATATCTGGGCCAGAATCAACTCCCGTGTTTATTATAGGTCCAAGTACCGAATCACCGAGAAGTGCAGCAGAATCAATGTCCCTTTTCCTGCCCTTAGCAACCTTCTCCTGATCCTTCCTCCACTGTCCCCGAGGTTGAGTGCTAGGCTGTGCAGGAGCCGCAGAGCGAGATCGGGTCACCACACAGGCCATCTCATCCTGTTGGCACCTCCCAACTGTTACGACTGGATCGGCAATACATATTCGGGATTCTTGATCGTAGGACAGAAATGGCTTAGGTGACAACGACACGCTCGATTCCAGTCCCAAATACTATATGCTCCAGACAACAAAAGCACCAACGCCCTACAGAGTTATCGTCTATGGTAACGAGGTACCTTAACTCGGCGAAAGTGTACAACAGGGGTAGGCTATGAGGCTAAACTCCCTCAGACATTTATAGGTTACGTTATTACTAAAGAAATGCAATACTCAAGAAACTACGTTAATATTAAGCCTCTAATAATGTAGAATAGAAGCAGGCTAAAGGTATGACAGTGAAATGCTAAATGACAAATTTACACGCCTACTTGAAAGCGCGTGCACTAGAATAACTGTCCCCTACTAACATGCACTAGCATGTAGCATACAAGATGTTCATGATCCAGTAGATACCTAATAATACACATGGAAGGAACATAAATAGTAGTCACTTATTATAAGAATGAATCTATACTTGGAATAACTAAAAGGTTGCAGGCAACAGTACTGCGCCGGTAGCCTACTACCGCATAGGCTACTTCGCTTCTCTCACTCTGTCTCCCCTCTGAGTCCGTATGCGCCCTACGCAACAGAACTCCGGACACAGCAGCAAAACGACAGTGCAGTTAATTGATACATGAAAGTATTAATAGTGTTGTCTTGTGTGTGAGTAATGTGTATTGTAAAGTGTTACATACATAAACTTAAAGAGAGCTGCAATGCATAGTAAAATAAAGATATAACCCACTCATCATCCCCATGTGTTCTAGCTAGCAGGCCAAGTCACAGGAACAACGAGTCCCAGCACCGAAAGCGAGAACCCAGGAAAAGACTGCAGAGAACACAAGGACAGATAAATTACGTTACTCTACTATACCGGCACTACGAGCGAGCTGTAGTCTCTGGTACTACACTCGCTCCTGGCTCGGTAGGCAAATCAAGGCTAAGTCCTCGCCCCTCTACAGACAACTCCTGGGCATGGTCGGGCTCTTACACATGGCACTAGTCTAGTCACAAATTGGATGATGAGCTGGGCATATAACTCGTGAACATGTAGAACGTTCACCAACTATCCTCATCAAGAAGATCGCTGTTCACATTAACCCCTTAAATCTAATACATGTAAATATATGCTTGTCCTAAGAGTAATACGAGAGGTGAGTGCTGAAACTCCTTTAGGACCTCAAGGGAAGGTTATGCATTTAAATAGAGAGAAGAATGAAATGAGAGTAATGTCGTCAGAGAGAAAGAGTGCAACCGTGAGAAGTTGGGAGAGAGGGCAAGGGATGTTAGAATCTCAAAGGTTCTAGGCAACCTGATCATGGAACACACAGCGAGCCTCCAGGCAATGTGCAGTACGACAACATGGGCAGCCCAGGCAGCATAGGCAGGCGGCAATGGACTACCAACCCTGTCGCGCCTAGCTATAAGCGCAAGGCTGCCAACCGGTCCATACGTCTGGCAACCACCCCCCCGGCAGCGTGGCGCATTGCTACCCTCTCGCTCTGAAGCCCAACTCACTCTCTCTCTCTGAACTCCCATTGTCTTATCTATCAACTTCTCTATTGATACTACATATTAAATGGAAGGTCTCGACATGGCTTAAAACAAAACCCACCACTGGTTAGCACATGACGAGACCTTTGCAGAGATACAAAGAACATAGTTATACGTTGTCACACTCAATATAGGCAGCCAGCACGGTACAGCGGTACAGAGGTACCGCACAGTGGCGGTACAGTGGAGTACCAAGGAGTACAATCAGGTTGCGTTGCCACGCACTGGGTGCGTCACAGCCCCCCCAAGATTTTAGATAATCGACCTTAGAAGCATTATCAAAATCTGACAGGCAACCAACCGACCTGCTACCCTTAGCTGCCACTAATTGCATAAGGTGCACAACAACTGAAGTGTGAATTATACATAAAACACAATATCGCATGCATCATGCTACAACAATAAAGACTTACAAAACTAAAAAAAAAAATTCTCGTTTATTTTATTGTTTTATAATCTTTTTGGACGGCGTTATGATAGCCTAATTTTACTCCTGCTCAACCCACACACCGTGCACGACTATCCTGGATCATCAACCCTTGATAGACAATCTGCTATCACGTTCTCACTCCCGGCAATATGCTGAATGTTGAGATTATACTCTTGGAGCATTAGGGACCACCTGGTCAACCGCATATTCCGATTGTGAAACTGATTTAGGAATTTCAAGGGATGATGGTCCGTATAAATCGTCACTACCGGGCCGTAGGCTGGAACATAAACTTCGAAATGTTTGAGCGACAAAACGATAGCAAGAAGCTCCTTCTCTATAGTCGAGTAATTCCTTTGTGCCGAATTAAACTTGCGAGAAAAGAAGCTCACTGGGTGTTCCAAGCCCTCGGAATCAGTCTGCAGTAACACTGCCCCGGCACCCACACCGCTGGCATCAGTCGCCAGCTGAAAACTCCTGGAAAAGTCTGGGGCTCTCAAAATCGGATGTGTACACAGCAGGTGCTTGACTAGGTCGAAAGCCCTCTGACACTCCGCAGCCCAACAGAACTTCACTGACTTCGACAGTAGATCAGTTAACGGTGCTAAGACAGTAGAGTATCCCCGGATGAAGCGCCTATAATAGCCTATCATACCTAGGAACCGCATGACCTGGCGCTTAGTGGTGGGCCTGGGAAACATATTGATAGCCTGTATCTTGCTCAGGGGGGGGCACACCCGGCCTAACCCGACCACGAAGCCAAGATACTGCACAGTAGCCTTTACAAACTCGCACTTCCTCAGGTTCACCACCAGCCCAGCATCGTGCAACTTCCCAAACAGGGTCTCTAAGTGCCTTAGGTGATTTTCAAAATTGTCATCATACACTATCACGTCATCAAGGTAGACCGTGCAGTTAGGGATTTCGTCACAAATATCGTTCATCAGGTTCTGAAACGTGGCAGGTGCGTTCTTAAGCCCATAAGGCATTACGTTACATTGGTAGGTCTTGCCATCTACCACAAAACCACAAACTTGCTTAGCTCGGTCCGACAGGGGTACTTGCCAGTAGCCTTTTACAAGATCAATTTTAGTAAGGTACTTTGCATTCCCTATCTTGTCCACGCTGTCGTCAACTCGAGGCAAAGGGTAAGGGTTGGTAGTGGTCAAGCCATTTAGCCTACGAAAATCTATGCAGAACCGCACCTTGCCGTCAGGTTTTGGCTGCAACGTGACGGGTGATGTCCACTTCACATAACCTTCAGTGATCATCCCTCTCTCAACCATGTACTTTAACTCCTCCCGTAAAGCTGGCAACTTTACCGGGGGCACACGGTAGGGCACTGACTTGAAGGGCACATTATCACCGACGTCCACGTCGTGCGTTACCTGAGTAGTGAGACCTGGGTGTTCGGCGAAAACAGAGGGGTATGACCTGAACAGGCCTAGGACAGCAGCACCCTGGTGCTCAGGCAGGTGACTTACAGCTTGCCTAGCCTCTTGTTCAGTATTCCCCGCCCACTGTTCCGCGGAAATGACACAGTCCCAGCTATCCTCCTCAGCAGCATGACTGTCCCCACCTCCTTCTCCACCCTGGCCGCTGCAGGCCAGCACAGGGACAGTGAGAGGCTCTGAGGGGCGTCTCACATACTCTTTCATGAGGTTAACATGACATAACTGATGTTTTTTTCTACGGTCAGGTGTTGCAACGAGATAATCAAGGTCGGACAGTTTCTTAGCCACCACATACGGCCCAATAAACTTGGCAGAAAGGGGGTGTCCAGGCAAAGGTAAAAGCAACATTACCTCCTGACCCACCGAAAACTCCCGAAGCTTCACCTTGGCGTCATACTGGTGCTTCATGACCGCCTGTGCATTAACCAAGTTATTACCTGCCGCTGCCATGCAACCTATAAGTCTCTCCCGGCTCTCAAGGATATATTTAAGTACAGACCCCGGCTTCTCTTCGCCCTCCCAGATCTCTTTCACCATACTTAAAGGTCCTCTCACATTATGGCCAAAGACTAGTTGATTTGGACTGAACCCCAGGCTCTCTCCTGGGACTTCACGTGCAGCGAACAGAACATACGGCAGACCCAAATCCCAATCAGTGTCATGTTCTGCACAATAACAGCGTAGCATACTCTTCAGGGTCGAGTGCCACCGCTCCAAGACTCCCTGACTCTCGGGATGGTAGGCTGACGACACTACAGAACATATACCGTGCAACTGAAGGGTTTGCTTGAACAATTTGGATGTAAAATTGCTCCCCTGGTCTGACTGCACCTCACGTGGAAATCCATAACGGGAACAGAACAATAATAAGTTTTTAACAACTGCCTTTGCCGAGCCGTTTCTCATGGGGTATGCGTCCGGGTATCTCGTAGCCACATCCATGATTGTCAACAAGAATTTATTGCCACTACTAGTAGGCGGGAAAGGGCCAACCAAATCTACTACAACTTTGCTGAACGGAGGCCCGTTGACAGGTATGGGAAACAAAGGTGCCTTCGGGATGGTCTGGTTAGGCTTCCCCGTTGTCTGGCAGGTCGCCCACCCAGCCACCCATGCACAGACATCAGCCTTGACCCCAGGCCACCAGAAAAACCTGCCCAATGCCGCCAATGTTTTTGTTACCCCCAAATGACCCGCCACCGGCACATCATGCGCCAGACACAATAAGGACTCTCTATACTTATTTGGAACAACCACCTGGTCTACTACCCTCGCACCGCCCTCCCACTTCGATTTGGGGTCTAGAAATCTGCGGTACAATATCCTGTTGAGCCTAAAGAAATCTCCCGGCTTCGCATCCCCATCTTCCTCCAACTCTATGGCACCATTGCTATAACGAGCTAGGCTAGCGTCTTGCAGCTGCTGCTCACTAATGTCCCTGGGCGTCAATGCATCAAGATGGTTTTGTAATAAGACATTACCCCGGCTAGTAGGCTCTACTGCCTTAGTGGCTCTCGCTACAGCTCTTGCCTCACGCGAAGTCTTACCCAACTCTGCCTTGTTACACACCATATCTGGGCCAGAATCAACTCCCGTGTTTATTATAGGTCCAAGTACCGAATCACCGAGAAGTGCAGCAGAATCAATGTCCCTTTTCCTGCCCTTAGCAACCTTCTCCTGATCCTTCCTCCACTGTCCCCGAGGTTGAGTGCTAGGCTGTGCAGGAGCCGCAGAGCGAGATCGGGTTACCACACAGGCCATCTCATCCTGTTGGCACCTCCCAACCCATTCCCGATTCTCACCATCCACGTCGGCCGCCCTCTCGGCAACGACTAAGGGTGGAGTCCCGGAAGTGGGCACCGCAAAGTCGTTGCCGAGAAGAAGGTCGACGCCCTCAACTGGCAAACACTCAACGATCCCTACATCCAGCTCCCTGCACACCTCTCCCACTCTCAACTCCAACCTCACAAGTGGGTATGACCTCGTAGCATTTATACCCTGCACCACAACAACTCTGGCCGCATTTATCGGTTTCCCTGTGAAGTTCCTCAACAAAGTTTGCGAAGCCCCCGTATCCCTCAGCAAGTCAACCCTCCGTAGTTCACTCCCCCAGCTCACAAACCCGTGCCCCCGATGGCTACAGAAAGTGTCCCGGACAGGTGTCGAGCCTTCCGTACGCTTCTTTACCGCGTGTGCCTCAGCTGCTGACAACCTACCCCGGGCAGTTGCTGCAGCCTTCAGAGACACACCGATACTGTGAACCAATGACACCGGCTTAGCGGGAGTGTTACTAGGGCACTCACGTGAATAATGGCCTAGCTTCTGACATTTGTAACATTTCACATCCCCAATGGGCTTCTTCCCTTGTGCGGGCGAAGAAGGGGCCTGACCTTTAGTAAACGGGAGAGGCTTGTGTTTGTAGGTGTTATTAGGTGCAATGCTTTTAGTGTGGTTATGTGTGTCATAGGATTTGTTATTATCGAAAACTCTGGTGGGTGGGGTATAGCGCCCCTTCTGCCCTGACTCAGCCCTCTGAGCGGCACCGCAACCACGAATCAATGATAATCTGAGGTCTGCCATCTTGGCAGCCTCCTCTACTGTCTTGGGACATTTTTCCTTAATGTTCAGCGTTAGATCGGTTCCAGTACATTTGTAAAACTGTTCCAGATAGAAAAGTTGCTTAATTTCCTCAGCCGACTCTGCGTGCTCGGACCGAAACCAGTTATTACCTGCATCTGTTAAGTCCCGTGCGTGCTCCATAAAACTGACGTCGCTCTTCTTATTCACGCCACGGAACTTCAATCTATAAGTTTCGGGTTGCAGTTCGTAGGCCCGGAGCACAGCCTCCTTCACCAGTCCATACACTACACTCTCGTCCAGTGACAGTGCATCGTAGGCTTTCAACCCCTTACCCACTAGACGTGATGAAACTAATGCTGCCCATTTAACCTCCGGCCAGTCATACTCACGACACTTCTTTTCGAAACGAGCAAAAAACTCAGTCACTGCTGTCTCATCAAATGCGGGTACTAACTTAATTAAATGCGAAAGTGAGTCTGTAACCCAGTGCCCACCACCGAGATGACGCCCCGTGGTCTCTACTCTAGACTTCTCGACATCCATTTCAGCCTGGTACCTGGTTGCATCCAGATTGGCTTGGATTCTAGCAACCTCTATGCGTTCTATACTAGCCTGTTGTATCTGAGTCTCCTGCAGCTTAATCCGTTCTATACTAGCCTGTTGACTCTCTTGCAACTTAAGCTTAGCTAGTTCTAGCTGAAATAACATCTCAGGAGACAGGCCTGGGGGGGGAGAGCACAAAATGGGGGATCCACACCGAGACGTGTTTACGGGTAAGCCAGCTTGCCATTGAGAACCCTCCTGCTGCATCGTGCTAAGACTCGCTGGCTGAGGGCCCAGCTCAGGGGTAGAGTGGAATGGAGGCTTGGAGGGAACCCCCCAAGACCCCACTCCACCCACCGCCCCATCGCCATCACCCAACAAACATGCCACCAAATTCTTCTTGGGCCAACTGTCAGGACAGTCCCGCCCCAAAACCGTGGCTAAACAGCGAAGACCGTAACAATCAATAGCCTGCAGGCGCTGTTCGGTCAAAGGTGTCTGCAAAAATGCCCGGGCATCCCTCTCTCCACTTATAACACTCCCCTCCCTAAATATCTGTTGTACTTGCTGGTCACTAGGCTGTACCGTGTTATCCTCCCCCGTAAATGATGAGTCATTAGACATAGTGCTGGTTATACAATTGCTGTTCATAAAAAAAAAGAAGTGCTTATTACTAATTGCAGTCTCGACTCACAAAATGTTAAAGATGCTTGAATGACTCTACTCTAGACACCCCTAACGAAACAATCTGCAAGTCCACCAATACAATAATGACACAATAAAAATTCCTCCAATATGCAAGAAAATTCTAGCCAGCTCTACTAGGTAGCATAGAATAGTTCTCCAAAAAACATGTGATAGGATACTACTGAATCTTGTGCAAGGTCGCCATTTTGTTACGGCTGGATCGGCAATACATATTCGGGATTCTTGATCGTAGGACAGAAATGGCTTAGGTGACAACGACACGCTCGATTCCAGTCCCAAATACTATATGCTCCAGACAACAAAAGCACCAACGCCCTACAGAGTTATCGTCTATGGTAACGAGGTACCTTAACTCGGCGAAAGTGTACAACAGGGGTAGGCTATGAGGCTAAACTCCCTCAGACATTTATAGGTTACGTTATTACTAAAGAAATGCAATACTCAAGAAACTACGTTAATATTAAGCCTCTAATAATGTAGAATAGAAGCAGGCTAAAGGTATGACAGTGAAATGCTAAATGACAAAATAATGTACACGCCTATTTGAAAGCGCGTGCACTAGAATAACTGTCCCCTACTAACATGCACTAGCATGTAGCATACAAGATGTTCATGATCCAGTAGATACCTAATAATACACATGGAAGGAACATAAATAGTAGTCACTTATTATAATAATGAATCTATACTTGGAATAACTAAAAGGTTGCAGGCAACAGTACTGCGCCGGTAGCCTACTACCGCATAGGCTACTTCGCTTCTCTCACTCTGTCTCCCCTCTGAGTCCGTATGCGCCCTACGCAATAGAACTCCGGACACAGCAGCAAAACGACAGTGCAGTTAATTGATACATGAAAGTATTAATAGTGTTGTCTTGTGTGTGAGTAATGTGTATTGTAAAGTGTTACATACATATACTTCAAGAGAGCTGCAATGCATAGTAAAATAAAGATATATCCCACTCATCATCCCCATGTGTTCTAGCTAGCAGGCCAAGTCACAGGAACAACGAGTCCCAGCACCGAAAGCGAGAACCCAGGAAAAGACTGTAGAGAACACAAGGACAGATAAATTACGTTACTCTACTATACCGGCACTACGAGCGAGCTGTAGTCTCTGGTACTACACTCGCTCCTGGCTCGGTATGCAAATCGAGGCTAAGTCCTCGCCCCTCTACAGACAACTCCTGGGCATGGTCGGGCTCTTACACATGGCACCAGTCTAGTCACAAATTGGATGATGAGCGGGGCATATAACTCGTGAACATGTAGAACGTTCACCAACTATCCTCATCAAGAAGATCGCTGTTCACATTAACCCCTTAAATCTAATACATGTAAATATATGCTTGTCCTAAGAGTAATACGAGAGGTGAGTGCTGAAACTCCTTTAGGACCTCAAGGGAAGGTTATGAATTTAAATAGAGAGAAGAATGAAATGAGAGTAATGTCGTCAGAGAGAAAGAGTGCAACCGTGAGAAGTTGGGAGAGAGGGCAAGGGATGTTAGAATCTCAAAGGTTCTAGGCAACCTGATCATGGAACACACAGCGAGCCTCCAGGCAATGTGCTGTACGACAACATGGGCAGCCCAGGCAGCATAGGCAGGCGGCAATGGACTACCAACCCTGTCGCGCCCAGCTATAAGCGCAAGGCTGCCAACCAGTCCATACGTCTGGCAACCACCCCCCCGGCAGCGTGGCGCGTTGCTACCCTCTCGCTCTGAAGCCTAACTCACTCTCTCTCTCCGAACTCCCATTGTCTTATCTATCAACTTCTCTATTGATACTACATATTAAATGGAAGGTCTCGACATGGCTTAAAACAAAACCCACCACTGGTTAGCACATGACGAGACCTTTGCAGAGATACAAAGAACATAGTTATAAGTTGTCACACTCAATATGCATAGCTGCTGACGGTAGCCAGCACGGTACAGTGGTACGGGCGGTACAGTGGAGTACCAAGGAGTACAATCAGGTTGCGTTGCCACGCACTGGGTGCGTCACAATACAAATCAGTATCTTCATCATCACCTAACTATACTAACATGGTGGCCGAGCGCGCTTAGTACAGTGTATTGGGACCGCTAGCTCTGGTGTCGGGGGTTCGATCCCACGCTCCGGCAAGGGAAGTTCTCTCAAAAACTTTCCCTGGCCGTGAAGGCAGGTCTGGACGGACCGTTTCGGGGGGGGGGGGGGGGGGCCCACAAAGTCTCCTGCCCACGTCCTACTCCTTCGGGGGTATGTAGGCGCTATCGTTAGCAGCCATGATAAGTCTGTTGATCCCTTAGGATAAGATCTGAGTTAAGTCTGTGTATTTTCAGCCCCATTGGCTGCGGGCTTGAAATAAACCGATTATTATTATTATAATTGCTTGATTACTTGCATCATAAGCATGCAGAAACAACATCATCATTCATAACTATATAATATAAATGGCAATACTAGCAAGAACGTCAAAATCAACAACAACAACATATATATATATATATATATATATATATATATATATATATAGAGAGAGAGAGAGAGAGAGAGATAACACAAAAAAGACAAAAGCAATAATGACAACAATAACAACAAAACAGACAAATAACAACAACAATACCTGTGTCGTCCCTGGTGACAATTTGCATATAAATGTGTTTGTTTTATGAACTCTGCTGTGGTTGTTGCTCTTGTTGTTGCTTTAGTTGTCATTGGTGTTGGTGTTGTAATTGCAAGTGTTATTTAGTTTTTGTTTTTGTTATGTTTCTGTGTTTGTTGTTTGTTGTTGTTGTTGTTGTTGTTGTTGCTTTAGTTATCATTGGTGTTGTTTTTGCTAGTGCTATTTTGTTCTTGTTTTTTTTATGTTTGTGTGTGTGCAGTTTGTGTTGCTGTTATTGTTGTTTTTGTTGTTAATGTATTTATTGTTCGTGTTGCAATTGTTCAACTATTATTTTGCATCACTTGCGTTTGTATTATTTAAAATCTTCTAGTATTGTAATAGTTGATATTGTTT
>JBAKBP010029506.1:0-27039 GCA_037953745.1 Lithodes maja
CCCCCTTAAGGGGAGGTTTCTAGTTTGTTCCCTAGACTTCCATTAAGCTTAAAATTACACCCTCTAGACCCTTTTCAAGCTAAATTTGTACATTTTTCGGTAGAAAAATGTCCCGGCCGAAGGCCAGTTCCTCTTAAATTACAGGCTCGCTATCGCTCGCCAGGAAAAAATTGACCCCCAAATGACACGAAAGATCTTAAAATTGACAGAAATGGGGCGAAAGTTCCTAAAATCGCCAAACTAATGGGGCGAACGTCTTAAAATCTCAAAATCAATGGGGCTAAACCTGAATGAGAAAGGAGTTCAGTAAAAAATTCCTCAAGTGGAAATCTCCCCTTAACTGATCTTTACACTTACTCATTCATACATTGAAGGACTAGACGTACCATAAACAAACATTAAATTACAACCATGTGAGAGGGTATAACTTTAATAACGTTTAAAAATACGCAAAGGTGTTAAGGACATGGATACTATTAGGCTACTTACATTTCTTAACCCCTTCTGTACCGGCGACGTCTTTTCAATTTGATTATAGCTATATTTAGACGATTATATGCAGTTTAAGAAGGATCTGTGGTAGTGAAATGGTTAAGTTAGATAGTTCGAAGCCTGTTAATTGCTGGAGGCCCGTTTTAAACTGAATAATATCGTCTAACAGTAGCCAAAATAAATCTAAAACCCCGGTACAGAAGGGGTTATGGGGGGCGACCTGCATTTTTATCTTTCTTGGTTGTATCCATTCGGCCTCATTCAGCCTACTGTTTTAAGACATTTATCCCCATTCAGGTATCGATTTTTCGCTGGCGAGCGATAGCGAGCCAGCATTTTATGGAGAAATCCGGCTTCCGGCTCGCTATCACTCGCCAGGAAGAAATCGACACCTGGATTGGGATAAACGTCTTAAAACAGTTGGCTGAATGGGGCCGACTGAATACAAGCCAGAGAAAGAGAAAAGGAGAGAAAGATTTAAAAAAAGCCGGTGACCCCCCTTATGTAATGACATGACAGGGACGGATCTTTAAAATCACCTTTCTTTAACTCTATTTCACACATGCACGCACACACCTCTCTCTCTCTCTCTCTCTCTCTCTCTCTCTCTCTCTCTCTCTCTCTCTCTCTCTCTCACACACATACAATCTCTCAACGTGTACACATTTTTCTAACTATTGCTTGATTCTTAAAACAAAATCTCAAGAAGGAATACGATTAGACACCAATTTGCTCGATTTTTGTTTATATATTGGTTTGATATGTTGAGTGCATATGACAAAAGTAAAGCCATATATACATACTTCTAATTGTACTCTTGTCCCTTCTGGAGTTCGACAGGGGTCTGTCCTTGGCCCACTATTGTTTACCACTACGTCAATATCATTAGTATTGGTCTGTTGAGTGTGATCTCTAAATGTGTCGATGTAATTACACTTGGAGGGTATATTAACCCCTTCTGTACCGGTGATGTACTTTTCATTACATTCTGGCAACTATTAGACGATTGTGTTCAGCCTAGGAAGGACGTCTACCTATTAAAAGGCTACAGTCTATCTCAAATCATCCTTTTAGCAACCTTACATCCTTCCGAAGCTAAATAAAATCATCCTTTTAGCAACCTTACATCCTTCCGAAGCTAAATAAAATCATCCTTTTAGCAACCTTACATCCTTCCACGAAGCTAAATAAAATCATCCTTTTAGCAACCTTACATCCTTCCGAAGCTAAATAAAATCATCCTTTTAGCAACCTTACATCCTTCCGAAGCTAAATAAAATCGTCTAAATATAGCTAGAATCCAAATAAAAAGACGTCGTCGGTACAGAAGGGGTTAACCATCCTAGCTAAAGGGGTTAAGGTGTGAGGCTGATGGACTGTTCAGATTAAGGGGAGATGGGTCGTTTTTCTGGTCCCCTTTCTTCCTCGTGTTAAGCCCCATTTGTTTTGAATTACAAGACGTTCGGTCCATTAGTTCGGCGATTTTAACACCTTTCGCCCAAATTCGTTGTCAATTTTAAGACCTTTCGTGCCATTTACGTGTCGATTATTTCCTGGCGAGCGATAGCGAGCCTGAAATTTAAGAGGGGACATTTTTCTACCGAAAAAATTAAAAATTTATCTTGAAGGGGGATCTAGGGGGTGTTTTTCTAAGCTTGATGGAGGTCTAGCGAGAACACTAAGAAATAAAGGAATACATAAATTAATAGACCAAACAAAAAAAAACAAAAAAAGGTCCGTCTCCTCTTAAACAACTCCGCACAAACCTTAACAGACTGGGTACAAAATCTGAGACAAGTAATCTGCCACACAACGAGGAGAGGTTCAAGGCGAGTAATATCGTCCATGTTAATCTGCCACACGAGGAGAGGTTCAAGGCGAGTAATATCGTCCATGTTAATCTGCCACACGAGGAGAGGTTCAAGGCGAGTAATATCGTCCATGTTAATCTGCCACACAACGAGGAGAGGTTCAAGGCGAGTAATATCGTCCATGTTAATCTGCCACACAACGAGGAGAGGTTCAAGGCGAGTAATATCGTCCATGTTAATCTGCCACACAACGAGGAGAGGTTCAAGGCGAGTAATATCGTCCATGTTAATCTGCCACACAACGAGGAGAGGTTCAAGGCGAGTAATATCGTCCATGTTAATCTGCCACACAACGAGGAGAGGTTCAAGGCGAGTAATATCGTCCATGTTAATCTGCCACACAACGAGGAGAGGTTCAAGGCGAGTAATATCGTCCATGTTAATCTGCCACACAACGAGGAGAGGTTCAAGGCGAGTAATATCGTCCATGTTAATCTGCCACACAACGAGGAGAGGTTCAAGGCGAGTAATATCGTCCATGTTAATCTGCCACACAACGAGGAGAGGTTCAAGGCGAGTAATATCGTCCATGTTAATCTGCCACACAACGAGGAGAGGTTCAAGGCGAGTAATATCGTCCATGTTAATCTGCCACACAACGAGGAGAGGTTCAAGGCGAGTAATATCGTCCATGTTAATCTGCCACACAACGAGGAGAGGTTCAAGGCGAGTAATATCGTCCATGTTAATCTCAATTCGGTCTATTTACTACTGGGAAAGACTTTGAAAGTGACTAACTTGGTAAAGCTTTGGGTGATCTGATTAGCAGTGACCAACAATTTTGTAAGCAGTGCAATAAAGTAGAGAAGAACGGTCAGATTATATTAGAGTATAAAGTAGAGAAGAACGGTCAGATTATATTAGAGTATAAAGTAGAGAAGAACGGTCAGATTATATTAGAGTATAAAGTAGAGAAGAACGGTCAGATTATATTAGAGTATAAAGTAGAGAAGAACGGTCAGATTATATTAGAGTATAAAGTAGAGAAGAACGATCAGATTATATTAGAGTATAAAGTAGAGAAGAACGGTCAGATTATATTAGAGTATAAAGTAGAGAAGAACGGTCAGATTATATTAGAGTATAATATTATTTTTATTAATCTCACCACCACACCCCCAATGAAATTAATTAAAGTATATATGATCCACCGGGATTCGAACCCGGGTTATCACACACATATTTTTGCCACCTTAACCATTACACCACCAGGACGGTTAAAGGTTTATGCACACGCCTACGACTTATTATCCATTCTCGAATACTGGATATTAATCTAATCATGTTCATATTCCCAACCGCACTATGGTAGCCTACTGTTTAAGTGAGAGGAAAGAATATTCATGGGGCACAGATCATATAGACCGGCCTCTCGAAGAAATATCCCTAAACCTACTAATAATATTATTTTTATTAATCTCACCACCACACCCCCAATGAAATTAATTAAAGTATATATGATCCACCGGGATTCGAACCCGGGTTATCACACACATATTTTTGCCACCTTAACCATTACACCACCAGGACGGTACTTCTCTACTATAAAGTAGAGAAGAACGGTCAGATTATATTAGAGTATAATAGATGATTAAGGGGAGATTTCCACCTGGAGGATTTTTTTCTGAACCTCTTTCTCCCTCATGTTTAGCCCCATTGCTTTTCTAATTTTAAGACGTTCGCCCCATTATTTTGACGATTTAAAGAACTTTCGACTAATTTCTGTAAATTTTAAGACCTTTCGTGCAATTTAGGTGTCGATTTTATCCTGGCGAGCGATAGCGAGCCTGTAATTTAAGAGGAACCGGCTTTCAGCCGGGACATTTTTCTACCGAAAAATTTACAAATTTATCTTGAAAGGGGCTCAAGGGGGTGTAATCTTAAGCTTGATGGATATCTAGAGACCAAACTAAAAACCTCCCCTTATGAGAGAGTTTCACTACATAAATAAGGAGATAGTTCTCACATTCTGCAATGCTCTGATACGGCTTTTTAAAAAAATATTCTGCTCAACTCTGGTCTCCACCACTCAGGAGAAAT
Source organism: Lithodes maja (assembly GCA_037953745.1). Lineage (NCBI taxonomy): Eukaryota > Metazoa > Arthropoda > Malacostraca > Decapoda > Lithodidae > Lithodes > Lithodes maja. The sequence continues at coordinate 4,404 of JBAKBP010029506.1, forward strand.
ATAAACTGACCTAGAAAGAGTCCACGCACAGGCTACACAACTGATTCCACCTATTAGAAGACTGAGTAGGAGTAGTTAAACAAATTCGGTCTCTTTGCGTTGGAAATGCGTAGACTGTATACGAAGTCCGCTGATTGAAGTCTTTAATATTCTTAATGAGTTTAACAATGTGTGGATTACAGCATAACGTTGAACCTCATTATGAAAACGGCACGGAATAATGGCTAGAAATTAGAGTTGTAGAGATTCAACACTTATCATGAAACGTTTTCACATAATTATAAGATCTGCTCTACCTGGAACAATCTTTCATCAAAAGTTGCAAATAGCTCATCAGTAAAACAATGAAAGCAGAAAGAAATCATTATTGCACCCTCTGCAATGAGTGTATTAGAAATTTATAATTCACAATCTCCCTCTTTCCACTTAATAGTGTCTCTTCAGAATGGACCACAAGGTCTCTGAGATGCTAACTATTCCTAGTAACCTTCTCTCACTAGGGCCTCTTTATTGTTCCATTGTTGACCATTGAGGCTAACTCAGGCGAGAGGAACACATTTTGTATTGACTTCCTAATACAATGGCGCACGGTTTTGTATTCATGAGGATTAATGTGGAAAAGAACAAATGTTACCGATTGCTATTCTCCTTATTTACATTTTAACTGCTCTATTCCTTTATTCCATTTTTTGTATATGTTCTCAATTTCAAAAACCTTCCAAAAATGGTGGCACACGTTTCCAAAATAATGAGAAATTGATACTAACAAGTACAAATATATGTGTCTATATTATTTTGATATGCCTCTTTTCTATTGTTGCAGGCTTCAGTCAATATCTATTCATTTACCATTTAATATTAGAGTTCATAAAATGATGTTTTTTTTTTGTTTTTTTTCTATGTGATTGAGGGAGGCAAAAGGCATAACTGCCTATAGCGAGTGCCTCCCCCATAGTTGAAAGAGTGACAGGGCCAAAATCAAGGGACGTTCGAGCCAAAATGCCTGGACACACTGAGTTTGAAGCAATTTAAGTCATAGGAAGAGGGAAAGACTGATTCTGGGAGAGAGTTCCAGAGCTCAGCTGTTGAGTAGAAGAAAGTTTTAGAGTAACGTTTCACTCTTGGGTTGGAGAGTTGCACAGAGTAGGGGTGGGATTGAGTTGCAAGACGGGTACCACGTGCCCTACGTAAAGGAGGTGGTATGCACTGGGATAGCTCTGAGGAACACTGATTATTATAGTAGCGATAGAATAGCGAGAGAGATGCAACATTGCGGCGGAGAGAGAGAGATTGCAGAGAGTTGGTGAGTGGACAGGAGTTAATGATACGAAAGGCCTTCCTTTCAACTTTGTCTAGGAGAGCGGTGTGAGAGGAACCTCCCCACACATGTGAACAATACTCAATACAAGGGCGCACTATGCCCCTGTACAGAGCAAGAAGCTGTGCAGGGGAAAAGAACCCCCTAAGGCGGTTGAGCACACCCAGCTTCTGGGAGGCTGCCTTAGCAAGACTGGTAATATGGTCCTTCCAAATGAGAGCAGAAGAAAAAGAGACACCAAGAATATTGAGAGAAGATGAAGGGTTGATTTTTGTATTGTTGAAGAATAAGGGATAGTCCGCTGGGAGATCCTGACGGGTAGATAGATGGAGAAATTGGGTTTTGGAAGCATTAAAGTTAACAAGGTTTTCTCTGCCCCAATTGGAAATAGTATTTAGATCAGAATTTAAGAGTTCTATGGCTTCATTACGTTTGTCGTTGAGGGATTGCTGGCTGGGGCATTCTGAAAAACTAATGGAGTAGTGCAAGGTTGAGTCGTCTGCGTATGAATGGATGGGAATTAAGGTACAGTTAAGGAGATCATTTATAAAAATTAGAAAGAGAATAGGAGATAGGACAGAGCCCTGAGGAACACCGGAGTTTATAAGGTGAGGAAGTGAACAATGGCCGTCCACAACCGCGGCTATGGAACGGCCGGAAAGGAAATTAGAGACAAAGGCACAGATGGAGGGATAGAAACCGAAGGAGGGTAGTTTAGAAATTAAAGATTTATGCCAGACTCTATCGAAGGCTTTCGATATGTCTAGTGCAATAGAAAAAATCTCACCGAAGTCCCGAAAGGAGGATGACCAAGAGTTAGTAAGATATGAAAGAAGATCACCAGTAGAGCGACCCTTAAGGAAGCCATACTGGCGATATGAGAGCAGATTATGAGAAGAGAAATGCTTAAGAAATTTGGAAGCAAGAATAGTTTAAAAAACTTTAGAAAGACAAGAGATAAGAGCAATTGGACGATAGTTGGAGGGTTGAGAGCGGTCACCCTTCTTTGGGACAGGTTGAATGTGAGCAAACTTCCAGCATGAAGGGAAGAGGTTAGAGGATAGACAGAGACGAAAGAGTTTGCCTAGGCAGGGAGTCAGCACGGAAGCACAGTTTTTGAGAACAACAGGAGGAACACCGTCCGGACCGTACGCCTTATTAGTGTTAAGCCCAGAGAGGGTAGAAAGTACATCTTTAGAAGAGATTAGGATATTAGGCATAAGTAAGAGAGAGGAGGGCGGAGAGGGAGGAATAGCACTGGAATCATCCAATGTGGAATTTCTAGCAAAAGTTTGAGCGAAGAGTTTAGCTTTGTCAGAGGAAGAAGTGATGGTTGTGCCATCAGAGTGGGAAAGGGGAGGGAAAGACGAGGAAGAGAAATTGTTGGAGAGGTTTTTGGCTAGATGCCAGAAAGCTTGGGAAGAGCTAGAGTTGGATAGTTCAGTGCATTTATTATTGATGAAAGAGTGTTTGGCAAGTCGAAGAACAGATTTGGCTTGATTCCGGGCAGAAACATATGAAGAATGAGAGTCTTGAGTTTTAAGGCGTCGGTACCGTTTGAATGCTTCCTCCTTATTGCGGACAGCAGTAGAACAGGCGTGAGTAAACCAAGATTTGTTAGCATTAGTCTGAGAGAAAGAGAATGGAATGTATGCTTCCATGCCCGATAGGATTACCTCGGTAATGCGTTCAGCACTCTCCGAGGGTCCTCGGCCATGGAAGCAGAAATCATTCCATGGGAAATGAAAGAAGTACTGCCGAAGAGCCTCCCAGTCGGCAGCGCCAAAGTGCCACAAGCGCCGCCGGCTAGGAGGATCGGGTGGCTGTACTGGAGAGATAGGACAGGTGACAGAGATAAGTTTATGGTCGGAGGAGCCCAAAGGAGAGAAAAGATCGACAGTATAAGAAGAAGGGTTAGAAGTTAGAAACAGGTCAAGAATGTTGGGCCGATCTCCGATGCGATCCGGGATACGGGTGGGTTGCTGAACTAACTGCTCTAGGTCATTTAGGATAGAAAAGACGTAGGCTTGTTCACCAGGTGGATCAGTAGTGTGAGAGGAGAGCCAATGGCGGTGGTGAACGTTGAAATCTCCTAAGATGGAGATTTCTGAGAAAGGAGAAATGGATAGAATGTGTTCCACTGTAGAGTTTAGATAGTCAAAGAATTTGGGAAAGTTGGTAGAGTTAGGGGAAAGATAGACAGCACAGAAATATTTAGTAAGAGAATGACAGGAAAGTTTGAGCCATAAAGTTGAGAATTCAGAGGAGTCGAAATCGGGTACACGTTTTCTATTCAAAGAGGAATTCATGCTGATATCAGCAAATGTCAAGTTATTTTTTCTGTAGACGTTTCTTGTAATTTAATTGCATTCGTTAAAGGGTAGTCAGGTTTCATTCAATCTGAATTACAGTAATGTTGAAATCGCAGATATCAATTATCTGGTAATCATGTAAGGCACATAGTTATTCTTAGGGCTTCATTTTGGTATTAGCAAATATCACAAAATGTATATATTATAATTTAGTAATTACATACAGTACATGTATGTACAAGTGTTCAACACAAGTGCAGTTTCAGTCTCACATCCTAATGGCGATGATTCAGGTAGCTCTGTTCGGAGCTGCCTCACTTATCAGGTTCAGTGTGATCCCACATCTTTTTAGGTCTACCCCTCCGTTGCAGCTCTCTTCACATTCACGTTTTTTTAAGCAGTTAAGCTCATCACTATCTTCACATGCCGAACCATCCAAGCAAGCTTATACCAATCTTCTCACTGATAATCTTCATACCTAACTGCCTCCTCAACTCTTCGCTAGATATCCTACCCTGCAGTTTGGCCCCACATATCCATCTCACCATTATTATTTCCTTACGTTAAAAGCTGTTGATATCATCCACTTTGACATTCATGTTTCTGATGTATAGGTCATTACACATCTAATAAACAAAGCAAAATGTACACCTGTCCCTACAAGGGGAATGGGAGTCTTCTTGCGGTTAAGGGGGGTGACCTGCTTTTTGTTATTTATCTCCTTTTCTCTCTTTCTCTGGCTTGTATCCATTCGGCCCCATTCAGCCAACTATTTTAAGACGTTTATCCCCATCTAGGTGTCGATTTCTTCCTGGCGAGCGATAGCGAGCCAGCAATATATGAAGGAATCCGGCTTCGCCGGAGAAATTTTTCTATCGAAAAATGTACAAATTTAGCCTGCTGTCAAAAAAAAATATGCTGGCTCGCTACCGCTCACCAGTAAACAATTGACACCTGGATGGGGATAAACATCTGCCAAATGGGAACAAGGCAGAGAAAGATAGAAAAGGACAAAACAAAAACAGGTCACCCCCTTAAATTAGGTAGCAGTTCAACCCGTCTCTACAATGGGAGGACGGACATAAGAGGTGCAGTGCTGTCAGTACACCAGTGTCACATTTATAATGTGAGTGTTTGCACATGATCAACACAATTCAGCCGATTACACTGGTTACAGACAACACTGAATACCACAGCTTCGCTGTAACATTCAATATGCACTTAAACCTTTGCGTGCCGGTGACGTCTTTTAGATTTTATTTCAGCTACATTAAGACAATTTTATGACATATGGGAAGGATATGTGGTAGCTAAAAGGCCTAATTAAGAAGGTTCGTAACCTTATAATAGGTAGATGTCCCTCCTAAGCTGACTAAAATGGCCTAATCATTGTCAGATACTTATGAAAAGGATGGTTAAAGGGGGTAGGTTATATTTATATGAATATATATATTTATATATTGATTAATTATTTTAGTTTCCTTCCTGGAACTCCATCAAGCTTTAAAAAAAAAAAACACACACACACACCCAAGACCCCACTTCGAGGTAAACGTGTACATTTTTCGGTAGTACAATGTACCAATATTAAAGGCTTGTTATCACTCGCCAATAAAAAATCAACACCTAAATGGCAAGAAACGTCTTACACTTGACAAAGAAATGGAGCGAAGGGTCTTAAAATCAAACAAACTAATGGGTTGAAAGGTCCTAAAATCGACGAATTAATGGGGCGAACGTTATAGTCCCAAAACAAATGGGGCTAAACATGAGGGAGAAGGGGGTCCAGAACAATCCTAATACCTCCCCTTAATATTCTACACACAAACTGGCCGAGGGTACATCACTTAGGTCAAAAAGGATTGTAGTAAAAAATACAAATATTATGATGATAGTGATGATTTGTATTAACCCCTTCACCACCATTACGTAATCGTCATCATATTCCGGTTACCATTAGATGATTTTCTTTAGTTTATAATCTAGCTATACGACTCATATGGGTAAATACGATCTCGATAAACCCTCTTAATTAAGGAACACCCCGTTTTTAACATTAAGGGGGGGTGACCTGTTTTTGTTCTGTCCTTTTCTATCTTTCTCTGGCTTGTATCCATTTGGCCCCATTCAGCCTACTGTTTTAAGACGTTTATCCCCATCCATGTGTCAATTTCTTACTGGTGAGCGGTAGCGAGCCAGCATATTTTTTATTTTTGTTTAACAGCAGGCTAAATTTGTACATTTTTTGAAAGAAAAATTTCTCCGGCGAAGCCGGATTTCTTCATATAATGCTGGCTCGCTATCGCTCGCCAGGAAGAAATCGACACCTAGATGGGGATAAACGTCTTAAAATAGTTGGCTGAATGGGGCCGAATGGATACAAGCCAGAGAAAGAGAGAAAAGGACAGAAATAATAAAAAGAAGGTCACCCCCCTTAATCCTCCATCACAAACCCCAACGCACTAGGCTAAACTAATGAAAGCATACGAGAGATCCTTCATAAACTGCCTAAAAGCATATGAGAGATCCTTCATAAACTGCCTAAAAGCATATGAGAGATCCTTCATAAACTGCCTAAAAGCATATGAGAGATCCTTCATAAACTGCCTAAAAGCATATGAGAGATCCATCATAAACTGCCTAAAAGCATATGAGAGATCCTTCATAAACTGCCTAAAAGCATATGAGAGATCCTTCATAAACTGCCTAAAAGCATATGAGATCCTTCATAAACTGCCTAAAAGCATATCAGAGATCCTTCATAAACTGCCTAAAAGCATATGAGAGATCCTTCATAAACTGCCTAAAAGCATATGAGAGATCCTTCATAAACTGCCTAAAAGCATGTAAGAGATCCTTCATAATCTGCCTAAAAGCATATCAGAGATCCTTCATAAACTGCCTAAAAGCATATCAGAGATCCTTCATAAACTGCCTAAAAGCATATCAGAGATCCTTCATAAACTGCCTAAAAGCATATCAGAGTCCTTCATAAACTGCCTAAAAGCATATCAGAGATCCTTCATAAACTGCCTAAAAGCATATCAGAGATCCTTCATAAACTGCCTAAAAGCATATCAGAGATCCTTCATAAACTTCCTAAAAGCATATGAGAGATCCTTCATAAACTTCCTAAAAGCATATGAGAGATCCTTCATAAACTGCCTAAAAGCATATGAGAGATCCTTCATAAACTGCCTAAAAGCATATGAGAGATCCTTCATAAACTACCTAAAAGCATATGAGAGATCCTTCATAAACTACCTAAAAGCATATGAGAGATCCTTCATAAACTGCCTAAAAGCATATCAGAGATCCTTCATAAACTGCCTAAAAGCATATCAGAGATCCTTCATAAACTGCCTAAAAGCATATGAGAGATCCTTCATAAACTGCCTAAAAGCATATGAGAGATCCTTCATAAACTGCCTAAAAGCATATGAGAGATCCTTCATAAACTACCTAAAAGCATATGAGAGATCCTTCATAAACTGCCTAAAAGCATATCAGAGATCCTTCATAAACTGCCTAAAAGCATATGAGACATCCTTCATAAACTGCCTAAAAGAATATGAGAGATCCTTCATAAACTACCTAAAAGCATATGAGAGATCCTTCATAAACTACCTAAAAGCATATGAGAAATCCTTCATAAACTGCCTAAAAGCATATCAGAGATCCTTCATAAACTGGCTAAAAGCATATGAGAGATCCTTCATAAACTGCCTAAAAGCATATGAGAGATCCTTCATAAACTTCCTAAAAGCATATCAGAGATCCTTCATAAACTGCCTAAAAGCATATGAGAGATCCTTCATAAACTGCCTAAAAGCATATCAGAGATCCTTCATAAACTGCCTAAAAGCATATCAGAGATCCTTCATAAACTACCTAAAAGCATATGAGAGATCCTTCATAAACTGCCTAAAAGCATATGAGAGATCCTTCATAAACTGCCTAAAAGCATATGAGATCCTTCATAAACTGCCTAAAAGCATATCAGAGATCCTTCATAAACTGCCTAAAAGCATATGAGAGATCCTTCATAAACTGCCTAAAAGCATATCGGAGGTCCTTCATAAACTGCCTAAAAGCATATGAGAGATCCTTCAAACTGCCTAAAAGCATATGAGAGATCCTTCATAAACTGCCTAAAAGCATATGAGAGATCCTTCATAAATTTCCTAAAAGCATATGAGAGATGCTTCATAAACTGCCTAAAAGCATATGAGAGATCCTTTATAAACTGCCTAAAAGCATATCAGAGATCCTTCATAAACTGCCTAAAAGCATATGAGAGATCCTTCATAAACTGCCTAAAAGCATATCAGAAATCCTTCATAAACTGCCTAAAAGCATATCAGAGATCCTTCATAAACTGCCTAAAAGCATATGAGAGATCCTTCATAAACTACCTAAAAGCATATGAGAGATCCTTCATAAACTACCTAAAAGCATATGAGAGATCCTTCATAAACTACCTAAAAGCATATGAGAGATCCTTCGTAAACTGCCTAAAAGAATATCAGAGATCCTTCATAAACTGCCTAAAAGCATATCAGAGATCCTTCATAAACTGGCTAAAAGGATATGAGAGATCCTTCATAAACTGCCTAAAAGCATATCAGAGATCCTTCATAAACTGGCTAAAAGCATATGAGAGATCCTTCATAAACTGCCTAAAAGCATATGAGAGATCCTTCATAAACTGCCTAAAAGCATATCAGAGATCCTTCATAAACTGCCTAAAAGCATATGAGAGATCCTTCATAAACTGCCTAAAAGCATATGAGAGATCCTTCATAAACTGGCCAAAAGCATATGAGAGATCCTTCATAAAATGCCTAAAAGCATATGAGAGATCCTTCATAAACTGCCTAAAAGCATATCAGAGATCCTTCATAAACTGCCTAAAAGCATATGAGAGATCCTTCATAAACTGCCTAAAAGCATATCAGAGATCCTTCATAAACTACCTAAAAGCATACGAGAGATCCTTCATAAACTGCCTAAAAGCATATGAGAGATCCTTCATAAACTGCCTAAAAGCATATGAGAGATCCTTCATAAACTGCCTAAAAGCATATCAGAGATCCTTCATAAACTGCCTAAAAGCATATGAGAGATCCTTCAAACTGCCTAAAAGCATATGAGAGATCCTTCATAAACTGCCTAAAAGCATATGAGAGATCCTTCATAAATTTCCTAAAAGCATATGAGAGATGCTTCATAAACTGCCTAAAAGCATATGAGAGATCCTTTATAAACTGCCTAAAAGCATATCAGAGATCCTTCATAAACTGCCTAAAAGCATATGAGAGATCCTTCATAAACTGCCTAAAAGCATATCAGAATTCCTTCATAAACTGCCTAAAAGCATATCAGAGATCCTTCATAAACTGCCTAAAAGCATATGAGAGATCCTTCATAAACTACCTAAAAGCATATGAGAGATCCTTCATAAACTACCTAAAAGCATATGAGAGATCCTTCATAAACTACCTAAAAGCATATGAGAGATCCTTCATAAACTGCCTAAAAGCATATCAGAGATCCTTCATAAACTGCCTAAAAGCATATCAGAGATCCTTCATAAACTGGCTAAAAGGATATGAGAGATCCTTCATAAACTGCCTAAAAGCATATCAGAGATCCTTCATAAACTGGCTAAAAGCATATGAGAGATCCTTCATAAACTGCCTAAAAGCATATGAGAGATCCTTCATAAACTGCCTAAAAGCATATCAGAGATCCTTCATAAACTGCCTAAAAGCATATGAGAGATCCTTCATAAACTGCCTAAAAGCATATGAGAGATCCTTCATAAACTGGCTAAAAGCATATGAGAGATCCTTCATAAAATGCCTAAAAGCATATGAGAGATCCTTCATAAAATGCCTAAAAGCATATGAGAGATCCTTCATAAACTGCCTAAAAGCATATCAGAGATCCTTCATAAACTGCCTAAAAGCATATTGAGAGATCCTTCATAAACTGCCTAAAAGCATATCAGATCCTTCATAAACTACCTAAAAGCATACGAGAGATCCTTCATAAACTGCCTAAAAGCATATGAGAGATCCTTCATAAACTGCCTAAAAGCATATGAGAGATCCTTCATAAACTGCCTAAAAGCATATCAGAGATCCTTCATAAACTGCCTAAAAGCATATGAGAGATCCTTCATAAACTGCCTAAAAGCATATGAGAGATCCTTCATAAACTGCCTAAAAGCATATGAGAGATCCTTCATAAACTTCCTAAAAGCATATGAGAGATCCTTCATAAACTGCCTAAAAGCATATGAGAGATCCTTCATAAACTGCCTAAAAGCATATCAGAGATCCTTCATAAACTGCCTAAAAGCATATCAGAGATCCTTCATAAACTGCCTAAAAGCATATCAGAGATCCTTCATAAACTGCCTAAAAGCATATCAGAGATCCTTCATAAACTGCCTAAAAGCATATGAGAGATCCTTCATAAACTACCTAAAAGCATATGAGAGATCCTTCATAAACTACCTAAAAGCATATGAGAGATCCTTCATAAACTACCTAAAAGCATATGAGAGATCCTTCATAAACTGCCTAAAAGCATATCAGAGATCCTTCATAAACTGCCTAAAAGCATATCAGAGATCCTTCATAAACTGGCTAAAAGGATATGAGAGATCCTTCATAAACTGCCTAAAAGCATATCAGAGATCCTTCATAAACTGGCTAAAAGGATATGAGAGATCCTTCATAAACTGCCTAAAAGCATATGAGAGATCCTTCATAAACTACCTAAAAGCATATGAGAGATCCTTCATAAACTACCTAAAAGCATATGAGAGATCCTTCATAAACTGCCTAAAAGCATATCAGAGATCCTTCATAAACTAGCTAAAATGATATGAGAGATCCTTCATAAACTGCCTAAAAGCATATGAGAGATCCTTCATAAACTGCTAAAATGATATGAGAGATCCTTCATAAACTGCCTAAAAGCATATGAGAGATCCTTCATAAACTACCTAAAAGCATATCAGAGATCCTTCATAAACTGGCTAAAAGCATATGAGGAGATCCTTCATAAACTGCCTAAAAGCATATGAGAGATCCTTCATAAACTACCTAAAAGCATATCAGAGATCCTTCATAAACTGGCTAAAAGCATATGAGAGATCCTTCATAAACTGCCTAAAAGCATATGAGAGATCCTTCATAAACTGCCTAAAAGCATACGAGAGATCCTTCATAAACTGCCTAAAGCATACGAGAGATCCTTCATAAACTGCCTAAAAGCATATGAGAGATCCTTCATAAACTACCTAAAAGCATATCAGAGGATCCTTCATAAACTGCCTAAAAGCATATGAGAGATCCTTCATAAACTACCTAAAAGCATATGAGAGATCCTTCATAAACTACCTAAAAGCATACGAGAGATCCTTCATAAACTGCCTAAAAGCGTCGAAGTTTAGCCAGAATCAAAGGTAAAAACACGTCATGGTGCTGCAGTGGTAAAACATAATATATAATATGATCATCCTAGATATTACTCGTATTATTAAAGGTACATAATAATCGCCCTCATTACACCTTAACCCTATCATTTAAGCAACAGGTAGCGGAACATTACTCGTATCATTAAGGGGGGTGGTCACTGTTTTTTTTTATAGTTCTCTCCTTTTCTCTCTTTCCCTGGCTTGTATCCATTCGGCCCCATTCAGCCAACCGTTTTAAAAAGTTTATCCCCATCCAGGTGTCGATTTCTTCCTGGCGAGCGATAGCGAGCCAACATTGTATGGAGAAATCCGGCTTCGCCAGAGAAATGTTTCTATCGAAAAATATACAAATTTAGCTTGCTGTCAAAAACAAAAATACATATATGCTGGCTCGCTACCGCTCGCCAGGAAAATATTGACACCTGGATGGGGGTAAACGTCTTAAAACAGTAGGCTGAATGGATACAAGCCAAAGAGAGAGGGAGATAACAGAAAAAAGCGAGGTGAGCTCCCTTAATGGCACAATATAATCGCCCTCATTACACCTCAACCCTTTTCATTTAAGCAACAGGTAGAGGAAGTAATAGATGTTACGGTGGGAAAACCTCACGCCACATAAACACCGGAGTAATGGGCCAATTAACACCTTACCTGAGCTACTTTATTACACTTCACACGGTTACCATTGAAATACAGTGGAGTTTACGGGCCACTTAATTTGGACGACTGGGAGATAGATAGATATACTGCATAGATTGCTTGATAGATATAGATAGATATAGTAGATAGATAGATATAGATAGATAGATAGATGTAGCTAGATTTATTGAAATACATTTTAATTATCAAGAACTATTTGGAATTGCTTGGAATAAATATATTTGATACTGGTATGTAAGCAAAGGAGAGAGAGAGTTAGTTAGTGCGTGAGAAAGTGTGTGTGTGTGTGTGTGTGTATGTGTGTGTCTGGATGCGAGCGAGCGCGTGTGTTTGTGTGAGATAGCTTGAAAAAGTTAGATATGAGGCACTACATTTGAACGGCTGTCCACCCTTGTACTAGCTTGCAATTGCCAGAGAGAGAGAGAGAGAGAGAGAGGAGAGTACAAAGGAGTACAAAGGAAATCAAGCAACAACAGGTCTAGTGACCCTTCTAGGCTGCTTGTCCTCCAAAACACTGAGGATCAAGTGTCCAAACAGTGGTTTAGAGTGGGTAAGGGAACATTGGAAAGGGAACTACTGCCCTAGAACTAATGTCCGTGGCAGGATTAGGAAGTTAGTAGGGGACAGATGGGTTAGTAACTGAGGGGGGTATACAATAAAGTTATTCATTTACAAACGCAGTCAGTCGCGGGTTTGATGCGAGATATTTGTCTAAGCGGAGTTTAAATGAATCAACGGTGCTGCAGTCTATAACGTCTCGGGGAAGCCCATTCCACAAGTTGACAACTCGATTGAAGAAGAAATTCTTAGATTCGTGTGAGTTAAAAGATTTACCAATAATTTTGCAACCGTTTCCCCGCGTGTAATTAGATTGGTCGATAGTGAAGTACTTACTACAGTTCATATTGTCTATGCCTTTGATGATTTTGAACACTTGAATTAAGTCGCCTCTTAATCTGCGCTGGGTTAAAGGAAATAGATTTAATTCTCTAAGACGCTCTTCGTATGGTTTGTTCTTTAGGCTAGGTATCATTTTGGTAACTCTACGTTGAACTCGTTCTAGCTTGTTTATATCTTTTTGGTAATAAGGGCACCAGGATTGAACGCAGTATTCCAGAAGAGGGCGGACTAAGGAATTGTAAAGGGTTAGGATAACATCTTTGGATTTATGCTCAAATGACCTGCCTATAAAGCCAATTATTTTGTTTGCCTTCTTAACAACTTCTGAACATTGTTGACTCGGTTTTAGGTTACTCGATATTGTTACTCCCAGATCGGTTTCTTTGTTTACATTCTTAAGCTGAGTGCCATTCATCGAATAGTTTGCTTTCTCATTTAGGTATCCGATATGTAGTACTTTACATTTATCCGCATTGAAACTCATTTGCCAAATTTGGGCCCAACATGACAATTTATCTAGATTGTGTTGCATATCGTCAACTTGTTCTTTTGAGAGTACGCTATTTGCAATTTTTGTATCGTCAGCAAATTTCGAGACTGTACAGGTGAGACCCTCATCTATGTCGTTGATGTAAATTAGAAAGAGAATTGGTCCTAGTACCGATCCCTGGGGTACCCCACTACTTACATTGGTCCATTTAGATGCCTTACCGTTTATGACTACTCTTTGCTTTCTGTCGCGGAGCCAATTTTCTATCCATTTCAACACACCGTCTTGTATTCCATGCGCTTTTAGTTTTAGCAGTAATCGTTTGTGGGGAACTTTGTCAAAGGCCTTTGGAAAATCAAGGTATATAATATCTACAGCTTTACTCTCATCGTAGAGGTTGAAGATATCGTGGAAGAAGTCTAAGAGGTTTGTTAAACAGGAACGTTTTTTACGAAAGCCGTGTTGAGTATCTTTAAGTAAGTTATTTGCCTCTAAGTGATTTACGAGTCTGTCTCTTATGACCGTTTCTAGCATTTTACATACAATTGAGGTTAAGCTAATTGGACGATAGTTACTGGGTAGGGATTTGCTGCCTTTTTTGAATATCGGTGTTACGTTGGCTAGCTTCCACTGATCAGGCATAGTCCCAGACTGCAAGGATTCATTGAATAGCAATGTCAGTGGTTTGGAGAGCTCATCCTTAGCTTCCTTTAGAACTCTAGGTGAGATTGTATCAGGTCCAGGCGTTTTATTTACCTTGAGTTTATCTAAACAATTCAATACTTCTCTCTCTGTAACGGTGATATTGCTTAGAACATCTGAATTATCAATCTGAATCGGCGATGGTGTAGGGATATCACTGAGGTCTTCGGTTGTAAAAACTGATGCAAAGAAGGTATTGAGGGCATTACTCATTTGTACTTCGTCTTTGGTGTATTCTCCATTTTCATCGACTAACGGTCCAACAGTTGAAGTAACTACTTTTTTCTTTCTGATATAACTATAGAATTCTTTCGGGTTTGTTTTACTTTGATTCGCAACATGTAACTCCAGGGTCTTTTTACTTTGCTTAATTAACTTTTTGGCTTTGCGTCGTAGCTCTACAAATTTCACCCGTTCTTCGTCATTTTGTGAGGATTTTAATCTATCATTAGCAAATGTTTTAGCAAGCAGACAGTCTGAAATATCTTTATTCCACCATTTGGGCTTATCATTTTGGCCTGGACGCCGTATTTTCGATGGTATGCAGTCTTGCACTGCCTTAAGGTAAGTGGTTGTGAAACACTCCCAAGATGTATTTATGTCGTTATTGTTAGTCAGAAAGCTCCAGTCAGTTTCTTTAAGTTTTGATTTAAGTTTATGAAAATTTGCTTTCTTGAAATTAGGGACTTTCTCAATGCTGCTATTTGATTTGTTACTAGTAAACTTTAAAGTGAAAGTTATCGTACGATGGTCGCTGTTACTGAATTCATCACCAACATTCAAATTCTCTATTAATTCTTCTTTTGTTGCGAGTACAAGGTCAAGCACATTATTACCACGGGTCGGAGATTGTACAAATTGAAAAAGTGAACTCTCTTGCAAGTTAGCATAGAGGTCGTGTCCAGAGTGTGAAGTAAGAATATCGCCCCATTTAGTCACAGGTAAGTTGAAATCGCCAAGAATTACGGTATCTTGTATGTTAGTTATTTCTGCAATTTGTTCATAAATTTCACTGTCAGTTTGCACTGATTGAGATGGGGGTCTGTATAATAAAGCTAGTGTTATTTTAGTTCCTCGTTTATTATTTAATAGTACGTAAGATATGTCTATATTCGCAATTTGAGGTTTTGACATTAAGACGGGATTAAGACTTTCCTTTATAAAAAACAGAACTCCTCCTCCATTTCTATTGATCCGACTTTTCTCAAACATTGTATAACCAGGAAGCGTATATTCGGCTAAAAAGTCTCTGTCTTCCGTATTTAACCAAGATTCTGTAATGCCGATTATATCATAATGTTCTGTAAACACGATTTCCTCTAGATCTGAAAATTTGTTGCGTATGCTACGAGCATTTACATAAAACACCTTAAGAGTATTAGAGTTGGATGTTACTGATTGTGCATTGTCTGAATTTTCAGTTCGTATTTGACTTATACTACCCTGTCTTGGGTCTGGTTGACCCCGTTTTTTGAACGGAAATCCTTGACTGCATCGTTCAGCAGACGACCAAGACGTGCAGCTCCTACTTCATTGAGATGTACACCATCTCCTGAAAACAAAGATTTATCATAGTAAAAATTATCCCACGTGTCGACAAAGCCGATGTTCTCCTCCCTGCAGAGTTTGGCTAGTCGGCGATTTGTACTGGTAGCTATGCTGTAGAATCGGTTTTCTACATCAATCCGGGGAACAATTCCTGAAATTAAGATTCTATTAGATTTTTCCTTGAAGGACCTGATCAGCCGCCGGTACTTGCGAAGTAGTTCCTCTGACCGCGTCCGTTGGACATCGTTAGATCCAACGTGGATGATGTACGTAGTGCAGAGAGAGAGAGAGAGAGAGAGAGAGAGAGAGAGAGAGAGAGAGAGAGAGAGAGAGAGAGAGAGAGAGAGACCTGTGTAAGCGTGGACGAACACGAAAATGTATCCAAAATTAGCTCCAACTAATGCGTTATTGCTCGGAATTGGCCCCTTTACCTCTCTCTCTCTCATTTTTTTTTTTTTTTTTAATATTCCAACTTACTTCCTCTCGGGCATAGGCTGAGAGCCTTAACATTCACCGCTTTACAATGAACAGTGAAGCCCGTGAGGTCTTGTTCCAGTCTAGGGAGTGAGACATGTGAAGCACGTAGAGTACAACGAGCACCTGCCATCTTGCCTTCACATGAGGCACGGTGCTCACTCATGGCCCGAAACGACCTCTTCTCTGAAGCCACCTCGTTCCCGTGCTTCACTGTCTCACCCCCTACACTCAGACTCTCACACTTACACACACACAACGACACCTGTTGAGCAGATAACTCACCAGGCATTGCACCCCTGTAGCATATTTTGAATATGGGAATATTCATACAGTGCTATTTAATCAGGGAACAATGAGGGTATTTTATTGACGTTTCGGTGGGCTTGTGGTAATGCACTGATACTAGGTACAGCACAAATTCCATCCCAATAATATCTTCCCATTGATACATCGGGATTTGAACCCGGGACCTTTGGATTACCAGGCCAGTGGCAAGACCACTCCACCACACCTCCCCTACTCACTATCTGCAATATCCTGACCCGTAACTAAGGAAAGCCACCACTCCCTGCACAGCGCAACTCATTCCACGATAAAGTAAACAGTATATGATAATGAAAGGCCAGATTACGAGGCGGATTTACGAAAATATGCACTGGTAAAAATTGCATACATATTATGGGTCTCTCCTTCCACTTTCACTTGGGGGTATTGGGGGTATTTTTAAAAGCTCGATGTGGTTCTAGGCAGTAAACTAAAAACATCCCCTTAACTCTCGTCCACTCTACTGTATATCCAAATGTCTCTCTCTTTCATTTTCATACTTACTTTTAATATCCTGACCCGATATTAAAGAAAGCCTGAGAGCAACACATTACAGGATAAAGTAAACTGTGTGATAATACCAGGCCGGATTAAAAGGCAGCACATTGGCAATACCTACTGTTAAAAAGGTAGATATAGACATACCTAGTATCAGTGCATTACCACAAAGCCCACCCAAACGCCAAATAAATACCCTCATTGTTCCCTGATTAAGTAGCACTATAGGGGGGCAATGCCTAGTGAGTTCATTGCTCAATAGGTGGCGTTCTGAGAGTGAGGGTCCGAGTCTAGGAGTTGAGACAGTGAAGCACTGGAGTGAGGCAGCTTCAGAGATGAGGCTGCTTCGAGCCGTGGGTGAGCAACTAAGCCCCATGCATCCTGCGAAGGCAAGATGGCAGGGGCTGGTTGCAGCTAAAGAGTGCTTCACATGTCTCACTTCTTAGGCTGGAACGAGACCTCATGGGCGTCACCGTTCATAACGGTTGAATGTACAGGCTCTCAGCCTATGCCCGAGAGGGAGTAGTTGGAATATATAAAAAAAAACAAAAAAACATATATATACTGTATATACTGTATATATATATATATATATATATATATATATATATATATATATACACCCTCACTCTTATACATTCTCACTGGTTATAAAAAAAAAGCAAAGCCACTATTCCCGACACACACACACACACACACACACACACACACACACACACACACACACACACACACACACACACACACACACACACACACACACACACACACACACACACACACCTGTACATCTCATGTTCATCCACTAAATTGTAAAATGTGTATTTTCAGCTCATGAGGCTGCCATTCTTTAATAAACCGTTTATTATTATTATTATTATTACACACACACACACACACACGTCAACAGTGTGTGGTGATGAAATGCCGGACTGTCAAGCAGAACTATGAGATTACACACTGATAACTGAAAAATGGTAAGGCTCTTGTCTCGAGCCAGCCACCCCCAGCTAAACAAAAATATATAAAAAAAAGAAAAAAAAAGAGGGGGAATGTGCCACAGTATATAATTATATATAGATAGATAGATCGAGATCGATAAACGTCTTAGAAAAGGGAGAATATTCACTGTTAAAAACGCAAAATATAGCAATTAAATGCAAGAATAT
Organism: Lithodes maja; assembly: GCA_037953745.1. Taxonomy (NCBI): domain Eukaryota; kingdom Metazoa; phylum Arthropoda; class Malacostraca; order Decapoda; family Lithodidae; genus Lithodes; species Lithodes maja. Next base: position 22,294 of record JBAKBP010029506.1, read on the forward strand.
ATTGGAAAATGCGGCATGTTACAAAGGGGTTAAATGCAAACAGAATAAATCAATAGAGCTATGGTGGCAAATGTCTTGGAAAACACTATAATACATGCTAACCCTTTCAGTATACATTAATAGTCCCTTATTTTAATGCTGATTATTATTTCACGATTTTATGAAGATTAGGAAGTATTTTTAGGAATTAAATAAGCTCTCTACCTCCTTGTTTTTTCTGGCCCCATTCTCCCTCATCTTTAGCCCCATTAATTTTGAGATTTTAAGACTTTAGGCTCATTAGTTTGGCGATTTTAAGAGTTTTCGCCCCATTTCTTTGTCAATATTAGGATCTTGCGTGCCATTTAAGTGTCGATATTTTCCTGGCGAGCGAAAGCGAGCCTGTAATTATAGAAGGAAGCAGGACATATTTCTACCGAAACATGTGCATCATTATCTTCAAAGGGGATCTTGGGGGTGTATTTTTAAGGTTGATGGAGGTCTAGGGAGGAAACTAAAAAAAAATATATATTATATATTTAATTAATTTTCATATATATATATACGCCCATCCCCCCTTAAGCTCTTCATAACCCATAATTTATACATCGTCTAAAACTAACCAGAATAATATTAAATACTTCGTTATGGTATACTTTTATGTAGATAAGATTGCAAAAGCCGGAGAAAGAGGAAAATATTAATTGCTAAACAAAAAAATAGATCCTTAAAATATTTATACCAGAAACAGAGAAATAATAAAACCCCTGTCAGTATTAGGACGTCCTTTTCACTTCATCCCAGCTATCAATTGACGATTGTATTCAGGTTGGGAAGGCCCTTAAAGGGGAGAGAGGCCGTTTTTCTGGACCTTCTTTTTCTTCATGCTTAGCCCCTCCCACTAGTATTGAGATTTTACGATGTTCGGCCCATTAGCTTAGCGATGTTAACACCTTTAGCTCCATTTCGTTGTCAATTTTAAGACCTATCATGCCATTTAGGTGTCGACTTTTTTCCTGGTGACCGATAGCGAGCCTGTAATTATAAGAGGAACCGGCCTTCGGCCGGGAAATTTTTGTACTGTAAAATGTACAAGTTTATCTTGACGGGGTGTCTTTTTTTAAGTTTGAGGGAGGTCTAGCGAGGAAACTAAAAATTAAATGAATAAATTAATTACTAGACCAAAACAACAGCCACTAGCCCCTTAATAACAACAGCCACTAGCCCCTTAATAACAATCAAAGAAAGTAAAGTATATCGCAACCCTACACCATTCCTTCCTAAACTAAATAAAATCGTCTACTGATAGCCGAAATAGAAGGAAAGAACTCGAATACTGAAATGGTTAACCCCTTCTGTACCGGTGACGTCTTATTTATTATATTCTAGCTAAATTTAGACTATTTTGTGTAGTTTGAGAAGGATCTGTCGTAGTAAAAAAGGGTTACGTCAGATAGTTCGAAGCCTGTGCAGTGCTGGAGGGCCCCTTTTTTAACTGAATAAAATCGTCTAACAGTAGCCAGAATAAAGTTGAAAAGACGTCGCCGGTACAGAAAGGGGTAAAACATGAGAGTTGAAAATATAAAATAAATGTAGTGGGGCTGCAGACAATAGATTTCGTGTCAAGCGGCCGTTCATAAATCCTTGTTGCGAGAAACTGTTCAGAGAGATAATATTTTTATTTTTTCAGAATGTTTTAGAGTTTTCTGTTTGCGGGTTTTAGAGGGTGCTATGCTGTGCTATGAACGCTATAAAAAGGATGAGTATGAAAAGGGTAATTACAGTGTGCATATTAATCTATTATGCCCCGACAGAGGATATACTTGAAAGAAAGAAAGAGGAGTTCTGGATGAATGTGGAGGCGTGCCTGGAGAAGTTTGACAAGAACGAAAGAATATTTCTGATTGGGGATATGAATGGTAAGGTGGGTGATAGGAAAGTTGAGGGAGTGTACAAAGGAGTACAAAGGAAATCAAGCAACAACAGATCTAGTGACCCTTCTAGGCTGCTTGTCCTCCAAAACACTGAGGATCAAGTGTCCAAACAGTGGTTTAGAGTGGGTAAGGGAACATTGGAAAGGGAACTACTGCCCTGCCACTAACGTGGCAGGACTAGGAAGTTAGTAGGGGACATATGGGTTAGTAACTGAGGGGAGGATAAAGTTATTCATTTACAAACGCAGTCAGTCGCGGGTTTGATGCGAGATATTTGTCTAGGCGGAATTTAAATGAATCAACGGTGCTGCAGTCTATAACGTTTCGGGGAAGCCCATTCCACAAGTTGACAACTCGATTGAAGAAGAAATTCTTAGATTCGTGCGAGTTAAAAGATTTACCAATAATTTTGCAACCGTTTCCCCGTGTGTAATTAGATTGGTCGATAGTGAAGTACTTACTACAGTTCATATTGTCGATGCCTTTGATGATTTTGAACACTTGAATTAAGTCGCCTCTTAATCTGCGCTGGGTTAAAGGAAATAGATTTAATTCTCTAAGACGCTCTTCGTATGGTTTGTTCTTTAGGCTAGGTATCATTTTGGTAACTCTACGTTGAACTCGTTCTAGCTTGTTTATATCTTTTTGGTAATAAGGGCACCAGGATTGAACGCAGTATTCCAGAAGAGGGCGGACTAAGGAATTGTAAAGGGTTAGGATAACTTCTTTGGATTTATGCTCAAATGACCTGCCTATAAAGCCAATTATTTTGTTTGCCTTCTTAACAACTTCTGAACATTGTTGACTCGGTTTTAGGTTACTCGATATTGTTACTCCCAGATCAGTTTCTCTGTTTACATTCTTAAGCTGAGTGCCATTCATCGAATAGTTTGCTTTCTCATTTAGGTATCCGACATGTAGTACTTTACATTTATCCGCATTGAAACTCATTTGCCAAATTTGGGCCCAACATGACAATTTATCTAGATTGTGTTGCATATCGTCAACTTGTTCTTTTGAGAGTACGCTATTTGCAATTTTTGTATCGTCAGCAAATTTTGAGATTGTGCAGGTGAGACCCTCATCTATGTCGTTGATGTAAATTAGAAAGAGAATTGGTCCTAGTACCGATCCCTGGGGTACCCCGCTACTTACATTGGTCCATTTAGATGCCTTACCGTTTATGACTACTCTTTGCTTTCTGTTGTTGAGCCAATTTTCTATCCATTTCAACACACCGTCTTGTATTCCATGCCCTTTTAGTTTTAGCAGTAAACGTTTGTGGGGAACTTTGTCAAAGGCCTTTTGAAAATCAAGGTATATAATATCTACAGCTTTACTCTCATCGTAGAGGTTGAGGATATCGTGGAAGAAGTCTAAGAGGTTTGTTAAACAGGAACGTTTTTTACGAAAGCCGTGTTGAGTATCTTTAAGTATGTTATTTTCCTCTAAGTGATTTACGAGTCTGTCTCGTATGACCGTTTCTAGCATTTTACATACAACTGAGGTTAAGCTAATTGGACGATAGTTACTGGGTAGGGATTTGCTGCCTTTTTTGAATATCGGTGTTACGTTGGCTAGCTTCCACTGATCAGGCATAGTTCCAGACTGCAAGGATTTATTGAATAGTAATGTCAGTGGTTTGGAGAGCTCATTCTTAGCTTCCTTTAGAACTCTAGGCGAGATTGTATCAGGTCCTGGCGTTTTATTTACTTTGAGTTTATCTAAACAATTCAATACTTCTCTCTCTGTAACGGTGATATTGCTTAGAACATCTGAATTATCAATCTGAATCGGCGATGGTGTAGGGATATCACTGAGGTCTTCGGTTGTAAAAACTGATGCAAAGAAGGTATTGAGGGCATTACTCATTTGTACTTCGTCTTTGGTGTATTCTCCTTTTTCATCGACTAACGGTCCAACAGTTGAAGTAACTACTTTTTTCTTTCTGATATAACTATAGAATTCTTTCGGGTTTGTTTTACTTTGATTCGCAATATGTAACTCTAAGGTCTTTTTACTTTGCTTAATTAATTTTTTGGCTTTGCGTCGTAGCTCTACAAATTTCACCCGTTCTTCGTCATTTTGTGAGGATTTTAATCTATCATTAGCAAATTTTTTAGCAAGCAGGCAGTTTGAAATATCTTTATTCCACCATTTGGGCTTATTATTATGGCCTGGACGCCGTATTTTCGATGGTATGCAGTCTTGCACTGCTTTTAGGTAAGTGGTTTCGAATAACTTCCAAGATGTATTTATGTCGTTATTGTTAATTAAAAAGCTCCAGTCAGTTTCTTTAAACATAGCTCTAAGTTTATGGAAGTTTGCTTTCTTGAAATTAGGGACTTTTTCGATGCTACTATTTGGTTCGTTACTAGTAAACTTTAAAGTGAAAGTTATCGTACGATGGTCGCTGTTACTGAATTCATCACCAACATTCAAATTCTCTATCAATTCTTCTTTTGTTGCAAGTACAATGTCAAGAACGTTATTACCACGGGTCGGCGTTCGAACAAATTGATAAAGCGAACTCTCTTGCAAGTTCGTATACAAGTCATGTCCGGAGTGTGAAGTAAGAGTATCGCCCCACTTGGTCACAGGTAAATTAAAGTCGCCAAAAATTACGGTATCTTGTGAGTTACTTACATCTGCAATTTGTTCGTAAATTTCTCGGTCAGTTTGCACTGATTGAGCTGGAGGTCTGTATATTAACGCAAGTATTATTTTTGTACCTTTATTATTCTTTATTAGCACAAAAGATGTGTCGACGTTCACAATTTGAGGTTTTGACACGAGGGTCGGGTTAAGACTTTCTTTGATATAAAATAAAACG
>JBAKBP010029507.1:0-27036 GCA_037953745.1 Lithodes maja
GATAGTGATTTAAGTTGGTTATATTGATAGTGATTTAAGTTGGGTATATTGATAGTGATTTAAGTTGGGTATATTGATAGTGATTTAAGTTGGGTATATTGATAGTGATTTAAGTTGGGTATATTGATAGTGATTTAAGTTGGGTATATTGATAGTGATTTAAGTTGGGTATATTGATAGTGATTTAAGTTGGGTATATTGATAGTGATTTAAGTTGGGTATATTGATAGTGATTTAAGTTGGGTATATTGATAGTGATTTAAGTTGGGTATATTGATAGTGATTTAAGTTGGGTATATTGATAGTGATTTAAGTTGGGTATATTGATAGTGATTTAAGTTGGGTATATTGATAGTGATTTAAGTTGGGTATATTGATAGTGATTTAAGTTGGGTATATTGATAGTGATTTAAGTTGGGTATATTGATAGTGATTTAAGTTGGGTATATTGATAGTGATTTAAGTTGGGTATATTGATAGTGATTTAAGTTGGGTATATTGATAGTGATTTAAGTTTGATTACTTGATATTCCTTTTTATCCTTATGATAAATAGGTTTCTCACTACTAATTATTATCATATAGGGCATATTTTATAGACACTTTAATTACTATGTTTATGCCAATAATGTTTGTAGTATACTGTAACTGTATACAGTCAATAATGTTTGTAGTATACTGTAACTGTATACAGTCAATAATGTTTGTAGTATACTGTAACTGTATACAGTCAATAATGTTTGTAGTATACTGTAACTGTATACAGTCAATAATGTTTGTAGTATACTGTAACTGTATACAGTCAATAATGTTTGTAGTATACTGTAACTGTATACAGTCAATAATGTTTGTAGTATACTGTAACTGTATACAGCCAATAATGTTTGTAGTATACTGTAACTGTATACAGTCAATAATGTTTGTAGTATACTGTAACTGTATACAGTCAATAATGTTTGTAGTATACTGTAACTGTATACAGACAATAATGTTTGTAGTATACTGTAACTGTATACAGTCAATAATGTTTGTAGTATACTGTAACTGTATACAGTCAATAATGTTTGTAGTATACTGTAACTGTATACAGTCAATAATGTTTGTAGTATACTGTAACTGTATACAGCCAATAATGTTTGTAGTATACTGTAACTGTATACAGTCAATAATGTTTGTAGTATACTGTAACTGTATACAGTCAATAATGTTTGTAGTATACTGTAACTGCATACAGTCAATAATGTTTGTAGTATACTGTAACTGTATACAGTCAATAATGTTTGTAGTATACTGTAACTGTATACAGTCAATAATGTTTGTAGTATACTGTAACTGTATACAGTCAATAATGTTTGTAGTATACTGTAACTGTATACAGTCAATAATGTTTGTAGTATACTGTAACTGTATACAGTCAATAATGGTAATTCACGACTCATATTTTCACTGTGCCACTAAGCTGATTGATAGATGGAATTTCATATGAATTAAATATGAAACCATGCTAGTATTAACCCCTCAAGTGCCACAGGATCATTGACCAGCCGATTTACCATTTTATATTTATTGGCTAAATCTATCATGTTGGATGAAAAAAGAAGAATAGTCATAAAAAAGCACTCACATAGTCCATTTTCACCCAAAAGTATGTAGAGTCGTAGACAATTTAGTTAATTTAAATTATCAAAGTTAATACCGTAGACTTTATCCCATTTTTGTTTATTCTGGTTGACTTGCAACTGCTCCCACCTTCTGGTTTTGACGAGTGCAGGCATTTCAAGTAGTGTTATGTTGAATATGGAGTACTTTTAGTACTCACACATATTTTTGTGATGTACAGTAGTATATAGGCATGAGAGGCACGATGGTTACGCAAAGTAAAAAATAGAAAAGATGCATTTTGTAAGAACATTTTGAGTTAATTCTTTTCTTTGCAAACACACTTTGACAGTATTTTGAACACACACACACACACACAAGTTTTTATGTAACATAATTTTCTATTTTCTATCATTAAAATGCATTTGGCTTTGTACAAAACTTTATACCTTACACGTAAACTAATTATTTTCTTGTAGCATAAAATCACTGGTAAATATATTTATATTTATTCATGTATTCTTATACACTTATATTTACATATCATTTACATGGTGTTTGGGAGGTGGAAGGTGGGTGGGAGTGTTGGTAGCGAGAAGGTCGAAGGGTAGGGTACCGGTACTTGTGGTATGAATAAGGAAGGCGTGGGGGACCTAGTTTCGGCGCTACAAATTTTTTTTCGGCAAATAATATTATAATGGACCTGGCACTGGTCATGACAGCACCCCAGTCTGTTTTATAACGGACCTGGTACTGGTCATGACAGCACCCCAGTCCATTTAACAACAGAACTGTCACTGGTCATGACAGCACCCCAGTCCATTTAAAAACAGACCTGTCACTGGTCATGACAGCACCCGAGTCCATTTAACAACAGACCTGTCACTGGTCGTGACAGTGCCCCAGTCCATTTAATAACGGACCTGGCACTGTTCATGACAGCACACCAGTCCGTATTATTACATACTTGGCACTGGTCATGACAGCACCCCAGTCCATTTTATAATGGACCTGGTACTGGTCATTAAAGCATCCCAGTCCGTGTTATTATGGACCTGGTACTGGTCATAACAGCATCCCAGTCCGTATTATTACGGACCTGGTGCTGGTCATGACAGCACCCCAGTCTGTATTATTATGGACCTGGTACTGGTCATGACGGCATCCCAGTCCGTATTATTACAGACCTGGTACTGGTCAGGACAGCACCCCAGTCCGTATTATTATGGACCTGGTACTGGTCATAACAGCATCCCAGTCCGTATTATTACGGACCTGGTACTGGTCATGACACCACCCCAGTTTTAATATTATGGACCTGGTACTGGTCATGACAGCACCCAAGTCCGTATTATTACGGACCTGGTACTGGTCATGACAGCACCCCAGTTTGTATTATTATGGACCTGGTACTGGTCATGACAGCATCCCAGTCCGTATTATTATGGACCTGGTACTGGGTGTGACAGCACCCCAGTGCATATTGTTATGGACCTGGTACTGGTCATGACAGCACCCCAGTCCGTATTATTATGGACCTGGTACTGGTAATAACAGCATCCCAGTTTGTATTATTATGGACCTGGTACTGGTCATGACAGCATCCCAGTCCGTATTATTATGGACCTGGTGCTGGTCATGACAGCACCCCAGTCCGTATTATTATGGACATGGTGCTGGTCATGATAGCACCCCAGTCCGTACTATTATGGACCTGGTACTGGTCATGACAGCATCCCAGTCCGTATTATTATGGACCTGGTACTGGGCGTGTCAGCATCCCAGTCCGTATTATTATGGACCTGGTACTGGGCGTGACAGCACCCCAGTCCGTATTATTATGGACTTGGTACTGGGCGTGTCAGCATCCCAGTCCGTATTATTATGGACCTGGTATTGGTCATGACAGCATCCCAATCCGTATTATTATGGACCTGGTACTGGTCATGACAGCACCCCAGTCCGTATTATTATGGACCTGGTACTGGTCATGACAGCATCCCAGTCCGTATTATTATGGACCTGGTACTGGTCATGACAGCATCCCAGTCCGTATTATTATGGACCTGGTACTGGGTGTGTCAGCATCCCAGTCCGTATTATTATGGACCTGGTACTGGGCGTGACAGCACCCCAGTCCGTATTGTTATGGACCTGGTACTGGGCATGTCAGCATCCCAGTCTGTATTATTATGGACCTGGTACTGGTCATGACAGCACCCCAGTCCGTGTTATTATGGACCTGGTACTGGGCGTGTCAGCATCCCAGTCCTTATTATTATGGACCTGGTACTGAGCGTGACAGCATCCCAGTCCGTTTTATTATGGACCTGGTACTGGGCATGACAGCATCCCAGCCCTTATTATTATGGACCTGGTACTGAGCGTGACAGCATCCCAGTCCGTATTATTATGGACCTGGTACTGGGCGTGACAGCACCCCAGTCCGTATTATTATGGACCTAGTACTGGGCGTGACAGCATCCCAGTCCGTATTATTATGGACCTGGTACTGGGTGTGAAAGCACCCAGTCCGTATTATTATGGACCTGGTACTGAGCGTGACAGCACCCCAGTCCGTATTATTATGGACCTGGTACTGGTCATGACAGTATCCCAGTCCATATTATTATGGACCTGGTACTGGTCATGACAGCACCCCAGTCCACATTATTATGGGCCTGGTACTGGTCATGACAGCTCCCCAGTCCGTATTATTATGGACCTGGTACTAGTCATGACAGCACCCCAGTCCGTATTATTATGGACCTGGTACTGGCCATGACAGCATCCCAGTCCATATTATTATGGACCTGGTACTGGTCATGACAGCACCCCAGTCCGTATTATTATGGACCTGGTACTGGTCATGACAGCACCCCAGTCCGTATTATTATGGACCTGGTACTAGTCATGACAGCACCCCAGTCCGTATTATTATGGACCTGGTACTGGCCATGACAGCATCCCAGTCCATATTATTATGGACCTGGTACTGGTCATGACAGCACCCCAGTCCGTATTATTATGGACCTGGTACTGGTCATGACAGCACCCCAGTCCGTATTATTATGGACTTGGTACTGGGCGTGTCAGCATCCCAGTCCGTATTATTATGGACCTGGTATTGGTCATGACAGCATCCCAATCCGTATTATTATGGACCTGGTACTGGTCATGACAGCACCCCAGTCCGTATTATTATGGACCTGGTACTGGTCATGACAGCATCCCAGTCCGTATTATTATGGACCTGGTACTGGTCATGACAGCATCCCAGTCCGTATTATTATGGACCTGGTACTGGGTGTGTCAGCATCCCAGTCCGTATTATTATGGACCTGGTACTGGGCGTGACAGCACCCCAGTCCGTATTGTTATGGACCTGGTACTGGGCATGTCAGCATCCCAGTCTGTATTATTATGGACCTGGTACTGGTCATGACAGCACCCCAGTCCGTGTTATTATGGACCTGGTACTGGGCGTGTCAGCATCCCAGTCCTTATTATTATGGACCTGGTACTGAGCGTGACAGCATCCCAGTCCGTTTTATTATGGACCTGGTACTGGGCATGACAGCATCCCAGCCCTTATTATTATGGACCTGGTACTGAGCGTGACAGCATCCCAGTCCGTATTATTATGGACCTGGTACTGGGCGTGACAGCACCCCAGTCCGTATTATTATGGACCTAGTACTGGGCGTGACAGCATCCCAGTCCGTATTATTATGGACCTGGTACTGGGTGTGAAAGCACCCAGTCCGTATTATTATGGACCTGGTACTGAGCGTGACAGCACCCCAGTCCGTATTATTATGGACCTGGTACTGGTCATGACAGTATCCCAGTCCATATTATTATGGACCTGGTACTGGTCATGACAGCACCCCAGTCCACATTATTATGGGCCTGGTACTGGTCATGACAGCTCCCCAGTCCGTATTATTATGGACCTGGTACTAGTCATGACAGCACCCCAGTCCGTATTATTATGGACCTGGTACTGGCCATGACAGCATCCCAGTCCATATTATTATGGACCTGGTACTGGTCATGACAGCACCCCAGTCCGTATTATTATGGACCTGGTACTGGTCATGACAGCACCCCAGTCCGTATTATTATGGACCTGGTACTGGTCATGACAGCACCCCAGTCCGTATTATTATGGACCTGGTACTGGTCTTGACAGCACCCCAGTCCGTATTATTATGGACCTGGTACTGGGTGTGACAGCAACCCAGTCCGTATTATTATGGACCTGGTACTGGTCATGACAGCATCCCAGTCCGTATTATTACGGACCTGGTACTGGCCATGACAGCATCCCAGTCCGTATTATTATGGACCTGGTACTGGTCATGACAGCACCCCCGTCTGTATTATTATGGACCTGGTACTGGTCTTGACAGCACCCCAGCCTGTATTATTACAGACCTGGTACTGGGTGTGACAGCACCCCAGTCCGTATTATTATGGACCTGGTACTGGTAATGACAGCATCCCAGTTCGTATTATTATGGACCTGGTACTGGTCATAACAGCACCCCAGTTTGTATTATTATGGACCTGGTACTGGGCACCCCAGTCCGTATTATTATGGATCTGGTACTGGTCATGACAGCACCCCAGTCCGTATTATTGTGGACCTGGTACTTGTCATGACAGCATCTCAATCCGTATTATTATGGACCTGGTACTGGTCATAACAGCACACCAGTCCGTATTATTATGGACCTGGTACTGGTGATGACAGCATCCCAGTCCGTATTATTACGGACCTGGTACTTTTCATGACAGTACCCCAGTCCGTATTATTATGGACCTGGTACTGTTCATGACAGCACCTCAGTCCATATTATTATGGACCTGGGACTGGTCATGACAGCACCCCAGTCCGTGTTATTACGGACCTGGTACTGGGTGTGACAGCACCCCAGTCCATATTATTATGGACCTGGTACTGGGTGTGACAGCACCCCAGTCCGTATTATTATGGACCTGGTACTGGGCATTACAGCACCCCAGTCCGTATTATTATGGACTTGGTACTGGGTGTGACAGCACCCCAGTCCGTCTTGTTATGGACCTGGTACTGGGCGTATCAGCACCCCAGTCCGTATTATTATGGACCTGGTACTGGTCATGACAGCACCCCAGTCCATATTATTATGGACCTGGTACTGGGTGTGACAGCACCCCAGTTCGTATTATTATGGACCTGGTACTGGGCGTGTCAGCACCCCAGTCCGTATTATGATGGACCTGGTACTGGGCGTGTCAGCACCCCAGGCCATATTATTATGGACCTGGTACTGGGTGTGACAGCTCCCCAGTCCGTATTATTATGGACCTGGTACTGGGCGTGTCAGCACCCCAGTCCGTATTATTATGGACCTGGTACTGGTCATGACAGCACCCCAGTCCGTATTATTATGGACCTGGTACTGGGTGTGACAGCACCCCAGTCCGTATTATTATGGACCTGGTACTGGATGTGACAGCACCCCAGTCTGTATTATTATGGACCTGGTACTGGGTGTGACAGCACCCCAGTTCGTATTATTATGGACCTGGTACTGGGCGTGACAGCACCCCAGTCCGTATTATTATGGACCTGGTACTGGGTGTGACAGCACCCCAGTCCGTATTATTATGGACCTGGTACTAGTCATGACAGCATCCCAGTCCATATTATTATGGACCTGGTACTGGTCATGACAGCACCCCAGTCCACATTATTATGGACCTGGTACTGGTCATGACAGCATCCCAGTCCATATTATTATGGACCTGGTACTGGTCATGACAGCACCCCCGTCCGTGTTATTACGGACCTGGTACTGGGTGTGACAGCACCCCAGTCCGTATTATTATGGACCTGGTACTGGGTGTGACAGCACCCCAGTCCTTATTATTATGGACCTGGTACTGGGCGTTACAGCACCCCAGTCCGTATTATTATGGACCTGGTACTGGGTGTGACAGCACCCCAATCCGTATTATTATGGACCTGGTACTGGGCGTGTCAGCACCCCAGTCCGTATTATTATGGACCTGGTACTGGGTGTGACAGCACCCCAGTCCATATTGTTATGGACCTGGTACTGGGCATGTCAGCACCCCAATCCATATTATTATGGACCTGGTACTGGTCATGACAGCACCCCAGTCCGTATTATTATGGACCTGGTACTGGGTGTGACAGCACCCCAGTCCGTATTATTATGGACCTGGTACTGTGCGTGTCAGCACCCCAGTCCGTATTATTATGGACCTAGTACTGGGCGTGTCAGCACCCCAGTCCGTGTTATTATGGACCTGGTACTGGGTGTGACAGCACCCCAGTCCGTATTATTATGGACCTGGTACTGTGCGTGTCAGCACCCCAGTCCGTATTATTATGGACCTGGTACTGGGCGTGTCAGCACCCCAGTCCGTATTATTATGGACCTGGTACTGGGTGTGACAGCACCCCAGTCCGTATTATTATGGATCTGTAATAGGATAAACATAAGAGGTTTTTGATTTGCTATGAATGACTATACTATGTTTATTTTCAGCTGACGGTAAATTGTCATGTCACCATCTTGATTACGCAGCTACTGTATATCAAAGAGTTTGCAATGAAGTATATGTTGCCTATTTATGAAAATATGGCATTTCTAGGGTGCAGAGCCATTAGTTTTCATTTTGTTTTATCAATTGTCAATTAGTAAACTGTTTAGTGATCCAGTTTATTATCAGCTAAAATATGACCTTCCTTTCCTGATAATTGCTGTTCGGAGGTTCGTTTTATCAGTTCGAGGCTCTATAATATATAAGAATTATTGACCGCGACTGTTCATATCATAGGAGCCCGGAAGTAATACATTTGTTGTTACTATCAGAAAGTTCTCATCACCCTCCCTTCCTTTTCCGGTGACTAATGTGTTGGGAGGGCGTCATTCATTATACCCTATACTTGCACCAGGATCATATATTTGTTATTGATTTTACTTCTCCTCTGTATGTTTCAACTCTCCTTAGGGACATGGCTTTCTATAACTCACATAATGCTAATTTACTGGAAGCAGCATAGGTATTTTTTGTATGGCGTGTTTTGTGGTAATGGACTGAAACTACTCACAAACGTTATCCTAGTACCATCTTATCTTCCCTTGTCACCTGGATTTGAACTCAGCCCCTTAAAGTTTCTAAATCGGTAGCAAGACCTCTACAACACACCTACACTAACTTTTTGACGATTATGAGGTGCTTTGAAAGTTTATTCTGACTATCATTAACTGATGGTATCAGGTTAGGAAGGATCTGTGGTGATTACAAGGGTAAAGACTATATCAGTTACCTCTCTGACTTCCATATACTTTTCCTAATCTAAATAATATCGTTTAATAATAGCCATAAATATAGAAAATAAAGGCGTCCTCCACGTCTTGGCGGAGGAGTCGCTTTATACGCCTCACAACATATTACATTTAAAGTAATTGATAATATTTGTGTGAATAATGACAATTTTGAATCTGTATTTGTTGATTGTGAGGGTAAAAATCATATTTTGTGTATTCAATTCATAGACGATCAAATTCAGATATATAACAATATTCAATGCTTACTTAGAAGACTTACTTGAACAAATAAAGGTAACTAAAAAGGACTGTTACTTATAATAGATATATTCAACAATGTTCTACTACTCCATATGGGAATGGCGTTTATTCTTGTATTAATAAACCAACTAGAGTAGGGACACAGAGCGCCTCTCTTAATGTTCACATCTGAACCAACGATTTTGATTGTATGATAAATTGTGGTATTTTGATTACTGATGCTACAGATCGTTGTTCACCATTCATAATATGTTCTAAAAAATATGATAATTGATAAGAATGTAACTCACAAAACGATCACCTACACATAATACATAATAGCAAACACAAGCGGTCTGTGTGCTACTCTGGAAGAATTAATTAACCATTATCAGTTTGGCGAATATTATTTTAATTTTTATCAAATGCATTATGTTAGCAATAGAGAAGCATCTTCCCTGGAAAACTCTGCGAATTTCAGGTAAGAAACTGCATAAACCCTGAGTAACACACGAAATAACAATACTGAAATTATGTAGCCCAATCATATAAATAATTACTGTTTTCATTGTCGACAAACACTTAAAAAATTGTTTGCCAGTTTGTCATATATCACCGATGCACTATATTAATTATATTAATTACCCTATGTTCCATTTATCTCCGGCAACACCCCAGGAAAGAGCTAATATAATTAACATTTTAAAAGAGTCCAGTCCCGGTCATGATAACATACACATTAAGTTTATGAAGATATCAATTCCTGTTATGTCCCGAGCAATATTAATTCCTGTTATGTCCCGAGCAATATCAATTCCTGTTATGTCCCGAGCAATATCAATTCCTGTTATGTCCCGAGCAATATCAATTCCTGTTATGTCCCGAGCAATATCAGAGTTATTCAATGTCTGTTTTAGAAGTAGAATATTTTCAAACAACTATAAAATAGCTAAAATAATTCAAACATACAAAGGTGGTGATGAACTTCAACCCTCGAATTACCGTCCCATCTCAATACTCTCAACTAAAAGTAAGATACTTAAAAAGGTAATGTACGACCGACTACTAATATATCTGGACGGTAATACTATTTTGGGCTAAGTAGTGAAGTACCGAAACCAAGTATAGGCCTACAGTAAAAATTCAATCTCATAATTTCATTGGCATCGGGATTTGAACGCGGGACTCTCAACTGTATCACAGTTCACAATGTTTTAAGGTAGTCAGTTCCCAATGTTCACAATACGATTAAAAAAGAAGTGTTTTGCTTCAATAGAATTAAATCGCTTTCCTATAATCTTACAACCATTGTTTCTAGTGAAGTTTAGTCGGTCGATAATGAAGTAATCACTCATCAGTATTAAGGGCAACCCCAGCCTGCCCTCCAAAACACTTTCTCCTCCTATCAATACATTACACTTCAAACACCTTACATACTACACTACCTTTTTACAAAAAAATATGACTAAATCACGACCAGCCTCGGAGTCCCCAAGGGAGGAGGGAGGGGGGAGGAACCAGAAATGCCCCCATTGGTCTGACCTCTGGCAACGACTCCTCAAAATGCTCTGGACCACTACCTTCTACTCTTACTATTAACTTCTGCAACATTCGTGGCCTTTCCTCTAACTTCCACTTTGTGGAACACCACCTCTCCTCTGCCAACCCTGATCTTCTCTTTCTCACCGAAACTCAGGTGTCTGGGACTACTGATAGCAAACCCTTCCCTGTATCCTCCTACTATCTCTAAAATACCCGAGTTAAAGATCACCACCGTACCGGCTCGACCAGGAAAAAGGAAGGAAACAGAAGGAGGGGAAACTAATATAACCGAAACCAGAAGACACAACCATCAAGGAAAACGAAGCAAGATCGACGAAGGAGAAACTAAACGAAAAATAACCAAGATGAAGGAGGGAGATAACAAGACCAAAAGAACGAAGATACCAAGAATACCCAAACTCAACAACGACGTAACCAGGACAGACAACAACAGGAACAAGGAGCAGAATACCCGCACAGAGAAAGAAAATTCACCTCCACCACGGAAGACCAACGCGGCATCAAAACCACGGGAAGACATCAAGACCATAACAAGACCAACAACACATGGCTGCCCAAAACCTACCTGTGCACCACTACACCATACCAGACGAGACGCCAGAATTGCCACAATATAACCTGATATACCAACCACGCCAGGCAAAACAATTCCAGTTCCCCACAATCACCACGAGGCTACGAACAAGAAAATAGTGTACAGTCAGAGGCACAAGGACCAACATAGACGCACTACAAAAGAGCAGTTACGCCGTTCTTCCACGCAGAGGCCTACTCACCTGCCCCCAAACTTCTAGGGGATCTACCTAATCCCCCAGAATACGCCCCACTGTACTTATGACCTTCTGACCTCCGCACACTTGACCTTGAACATATCAGCCGAAGTCGTCACTAGCCCAACGGAAACCAGGATAAGGCAAGCAATTCTAGGGCTTGATTTAACTAACATGTTTGCAATCGAGTCCTAAAATTACCCTCCCATTCAAGGAAAGAATTGAAGCCATGGTGAATATCTTTCGAAGTCTGAGGAGTTGTTTTACCTATTGAGGAATTAATATTATCACATGCCATGGTATAGTGCTTAATAATAAGATCCCGAATAGGCTGCACCTTTAGTATTAGAAGTATAACCGTCGGACATGTCCCCACCTTACTTCTTTTGATAAAACCGCACTCTAAAACTATAGAAAGATACTTGCCATGGTAAAGGTCCTTCCAATAGTTCGGGCTTTGTGAAATACTGTCTAACTAACGGCACTCTACAAATAGAAGTCCATATTGTATATGTCCGACGCCATGGTCGAGGGCACTTACAGTAAAAAGGTCTAAACACCGAACCTGAGTTCTTTGAACCTCTTATAACGGTCAGTGGCAGATCAAGTGAAATTAGTAAGTTCATGATCTTACTATCTCCTCACGTTACCCCTTATACCCTGTCGCTGTGTCATGACACTAGAGACATTGTATTTAAGACCCCAAGTCAAGAGTACCAAAACGGAACTTCATCAACGATTAGCATAATGGTCAGGATAGATGAGCACTAATAGCCCAGGACATGTCCTAGTTCACGCTCGCATTAGTCCAATGAAAGAGCCCTATGTCATGACATCAAGGAGCTATAATTTAAGACCCAAAACCAGCTAATCCATCTGTATCCCAAACTACCCATCCACACAGCAGGACCACCTAAACGGCTCAACGGAAATTAGATGACCAGACTTCAACCCTCTCCTCTCTGCCCAAACTGTGCTCATCACTCCAATCTCCAAGTGTTAGATTAGGAGTGTTACTGAAAATTATTCTCACTCATACACCAGTGCGACAAGGTGAAATACTTAGGAAAAGTAGAGTCACTCCTAGTACTCTATTTTTAAAGTATATATATACCAGTGTGTGATTAAGTGTATTATCTTTTCCATTGTTCTATGATACCAGTGACAACCTGAGATTAACTAGTTGAACCTAAGTAAATATTTGTTCCTCAAGACGAGAGGTGAAATAATAGTATTAACCCGTACAGCCCCAGCGACGCGTCTGACGCGTAGGCGATGAATGTAACGCACAGCCCCAGCGACGCGCCTGACGCGTCACCCTAATTGCGCCGACCGTAACCTCAGGTGTAGCCACTCAAGAGGGCTCAGATTTGTATGGGAACTGTGTACGTATCCCACGCAACCGTGCCGATGGTTGAAAACTCTCAAAGTCCACGTGCGTGCGCGTGAGCGCGCAATAACCTGGTTTTTTGGGGTAATTGCCTTCAATTTTTTACTCTTGTAAAATACGTTTTCGGGGGCTCTGTAGGACCATTTTTTAAGCTTTTTGAGCGGTTTTTCGTGGTTTTTCCTTCATTCCTAACCCATTCGCTATTGTTTCTGGAATAAAACAATTTTTTGAAAACCGGCCGGGTTCTGGTGAACAAACATTACAAAACTAGCCGGGGCTCCACGGGTTAAGAGAGAATAAAGTAAAAGTATATCATACACCAGTGAATTAAGGTGTATAGTGCATAGTAAGAGAAAGAGGGAAATAAGTATATTCCTAGTTCCCTTGTGGATCCTCGACCGTGCTCGGTCAATAAATGTATACAACCATTGTTCACGTATAATTAAGCATTATTGTTCTATCCAGTGAGTTAATAATTAAAGCTGTTAATAAGATGTACGCAGTGTTATATTTTACTCTTTACTCCTTCTGTGCATGTGTTGTATGATTTTGACTTCTCCAGTTAAGCAGAACCTACCAAATTCCAATATAAACACGGTCAAAACCCTGGCATAACAATTTCTATCCTCAGTTTCAAGCCAAAGGTGGATGTTGCGTACAGTATATGTGCGCAACAATCTCGCTTTCTCTCATGTTCCCAACTTTGACTCTTCTGAATTCTCAACTCTCTGGCTAAAGCTTTCTTGTCACTCTCAAACTAAATATTTCTGCACTGTTTATCTCTCCCCTAATTCTACTGACTATCCAAAATTCTTTGACTATCTAACTTCTAAAGTGGAACACATTCTATACATCTCTCCTTTCACAGAAATCTCCATCCCAGGAGATTTCAACGTTCACCACCACCAATGGCTTTCCTCTCTTTCCATCAACCAACCTGGTGAACAAGCCTACATTTGTTCTATCCTAAATGACCTATAGCAGTTACTCCAGCAACCCACCCGTATCCCGGACTGCTTCAGAGATCGGCCCAACATTTTTTATTTATTTCATACTTCTAACCCATCTGCTTATACTGTAAATTATTTCTCTCATGTGGGCTCCTCCGACCATAAACTTATCTCTGTCACCTGTCCTATCTCTCCGGTAAGGCCGCCCGATCCTCCCTCCCGGCTGCGCTTGTGGCACTTTGGCGCTGCCGACTGGGAGGCTCTTCGGCAATACTTCTTTGATTTCCCATGGAATGACTTCTGCTAACGTGGCCGGGGGGCGGGGACCCTTGGAGGGTGCTGAACGCATTACCGAGGTAAATCCACTCGAGCATGGAAGCATACATTCCATTTTCTTTCTCTCAGTCTAATACAAAAAATCTTGTTTTACTCATGCTTGTTCTACTGCTGTCCATAACAAGAAGGAAGCATTCAAACAGTACTGTCGCCTTCAAACTCATAATCTCATACATCCTATATTTGTGCCCGGAATTAAGCCAAATCTGATCTTCGAATCGCCAAACATTCTTTCATCAATAATAATGCACTGAACTATCCAACTCTAGCTCTTCCCAAGCCTTCTGGCATCTAGCCAAATACCTCTCCAACAATTTTTCTTCTTCGTCTTTCCCTCCTCTTTTCCACTCTGACGGCACTACCGTCACTTCTTGCTCTGACAAAGCTGAACTCTTTGCTAACACTTTTGCTGAAAAATCCACTTTGGATGATTACGGTGCTATTCCTCCCTCTCCACCCCCCTCTCCCCTACTGGTGCCTAGCATCATAATCTCTTCCAAGGATGTACTTTCCACCCTCTCTGGGCTTAATACTATGAAGGCATACAGACTGGACGGTGTTCCTCCTGGTGTGCTAAAAAACTGTGCTCCCTGCCTAGGCAAACTCTTCCGTCTCTGTTTCTCCTCTAATGTGTTCCCTTCTTGCTGGAAGTTCACGCTCATTCAACCTGTTCCAAAGAAGGATGACCGCTCTCAACCCTCCAACTATCGTCCAATTGCTCTAATTTCTTGCATCTCTAAAGTTTTTGGAACAATATTTACCTCAAAATTTCTTAAGCGCTTATCTTCACATAACCTACTCTCAGACCGCCAGTATGATTTCCTTTAGGGTCGCTCTACTGGTGATCTTTTTCTTATCTTACTAACTCTTGGTCATTCTCCATTCGGGACTTCGGTGAGACGTTGTCTGTTGCGCTAGACATAATGAAGGCCTACGATAGAGTCTGACACAAATCCCTCATTTCCAAACTACCCTCCTTCGGTTTCTATCCCTCCATCTGTGCCTTTGTCTCTAATTTCCTTTCTGGCCATTCCATAGCTGCGGTTGTGGATGGCCACCGTTCACTTCCTCAACCTATCAACTCTGGTGTTCCTCAGGGTTCTGTCCTATCTCCAATTATCTTCCTATTATTCATTAACGACCTTCTCAACTGCAACTCCAGCCCCATTCACTCTTATGCTGACGACTCTACATTACACTATTCCACTAGCCTTCCACAACATCATTCACAGTAGGAACTCCAAAACTCCCGTAAGGAGGCCATAACACACCTATCTTCTGATCTCTCTACTATCTCTACTTGTTACTTTCAATGCTTCCAAAACTCAATTTCTTCATCTGTCTACTCGTCATCCTCTTCCAGAAAACTATGACTTACTCTTCAACAATATGCAAATTAACCCTTCATCTTCTCTTAACCCGGGAACTGCGGGAAGACTCTTAAGAGTTCCCCCGGCGGACTGCGGGAAGACTCTTAAGAGTCAGAGAAAAAAAAAAATCAACTTTAAACATCGATTTTTTTTTATTTTTTTATTTTTTATTTTTTTTTTGCCCCTGGGCCATGCAAAATATCACTCCTCTACCTCCCCTCCTTCCCCACTTTCCTCCCCTCCTTCAGTTATCACCTATTTTCCCTGTTATTCCCTTATTCTGAGGTATATTTTCGTGCTAACATTAGCGAGTTGCAAGCAGGGCATTGTCAACACTGTTAGCAAGCGAGTGCAAGAGAGAGAGAGAGAGAGTATCGATCGACTGTGTCTCAGTGGCCTTGGGGGAAATTGGCGGGAAAGGAGGTTGCCTCACCCATACATTATATAACTCGCGGCCTGTATCTCCGATTTTGACCATCCAAACGCTGTTTTCACTCGTTTTATTGTTGTTTCAGGTTAATACCTTTATAATCAACCCATAATAGGCGCGTATGGATAAGTATTAATGCTATATATGGTAAAATGAATATTTTAGTGATGGAAACAGCTCAAATACGTCAGCACAGGCAGAGGTGTCTAATTACCCCCATGCGCACTTCTTAGGTTAATAATATCGGTGTCTCTTTTTCTTCTGCTCTCTCTTGGAAAGATCATATTACCAATCTTGCTAAAACAGCTTCCCAGAAGCTGGGTGTGCTCAACCGCCTCCGGAGGTATTTTACCCCTGCACATCTTCTTGCTCTGTACAGGGGCACAGTTCGTCAATTCAATTCAATTACAAGGTAGGTTGGGGAGATGAGAGGTCTCTAAGGATTAGAGAGAAGTAAAGATGGAAATGAAGAGCAAAGTCGAAGAGTAAAAGGTGGAGGGCTGTCCTCCTTGCTATTTTTCATGAGTTTTTTGTTGATAGGAACATCTCTGTAGCAGCAGTGCCACGTGGTGTTAGTGTGGAGAGGCAGCTGATGTTGGTGATGGAAGGCCACTGATGTTGATGGAGTTGTAGTTATTTTGAGTTTATAAGTTGTTCAAGTTTCTTCCACTTTTCTTCAAGGTGTTCAGGAAACTCTAGACCTGATTCCTTAGCATGTCTGAGTTTTTGTAGTACATCTTCAGGTCGCTGGGATGGTGTAGAGCTGGCTGACCGAAGTGGTGTAGAAGGGGTCTTGTCATCTTCTGGATCTTCAGCATCAGATAGTTCCTCATCCACTTCTTCTTCCTCAGAATCTTCCTCTTCATAAGAGTCATCTTGGTGAGTGTCGAGGTCCATGGAGTCGTCTTCTGTAGGAATGATGATAGGAGGTGCTGAAGATGTGGTTCCCTGTGTTGCCTGTGGAGTTGGGTCTTCAGGATGCTCAGCTTGTTGGGATTGTGGCGCTGATGTGTCGATCCTGTTAACCACTCGAAGTACAAGGGAGATCTTCTTCTTTGGCGTCTTTCTGGGTTTCTTCTGGGTCTTGTCGACTGATGGTGGTTGCTGGAGAAGATTAGGAGGAATCACAATCGTTGGAAGGTTATTGGCTGTGAGTAAAGCAGGTAGGATGATTGAAAACCGGCTTAAGTCATCCCCAGCAAGAGCCTTGGCTGTCTGGATGACGACAGTGATCTTCTCTGTGTTCAGGCCAGCCTTCTCCTGCTTATTCTCCTCCTTTTTCTTCCTCCAAGCGTGTCTGGATCCCTTAACGTTAGCCCCATTTAATCCTTTGATGTTGTTAGCCTCCTCTCCATTCCTCCCCTTTTTGATGGTAAAGGTTACACTCTCACCATCACCCAGAGAGGGTATTGAGTGGTGTTGATTTGGAAAGGAGATTCGGCTTCTATGTGCAAAGATATCAGCTCCTGTGTCCTCTCTGTTGATAAAGCCATATCCCTTCTTCACATTAAACCATTTAACAGTTCCAGCAACGGTGGTAGAGGTTGATGAAGCCATGGTGTAGATGGTGGTGAAGCAAGGGCTGCAGAGGACCAGAATACCACAGTTCGTCCATGTATGAAGTTTTGTTCACATGTGTGGGGAGGATCCTCTCACACAGCACTTCTAGACAAAGTAGAAAGGTAAGCCTTCCGTCTCATTAACTAACGCCCACTCACCAATTCTCTGTAGTCTCTCTCTCTCTTCGTCGCAATGTTGCATCCATCTCACTATTCTACCGCTATTACAATAATCAGTGTTCCTCAGATCTCTCTCAGTGTATACCTCCCCTTCTTCGTAGAGCACGTAGCACCTGTCTTGCAACACAATCCCACTCTGTGCAACTCTCCAACCCATGTGACGCCTCCCGGCGTTAACAGAATGGTTGCGTGGGGCATTGCAGCTCGCTAGCGCTCGCCAGGATGGGGGGATGGGCTACAGTTGTCCTAGAATGATCTGCTTTGTGTGATTGGTGTCGTGTGGCCACAGACAGTCTAGAAATGGCCTTTGTTTAGGTCTGTGACCGCGCCTTGTATTTTATATTCGCTATAATATAAATGTTGCTTGTGTGAGAGGCGAGCGAGAGAGAGTGAGGGGGTACACCTGGCAGCGGGGTGAGCTATCACGCGGCTCGCTTGGGCGCTGACGGCGTTGGCGGCCGGGTGGTCAACTAGTCCCTGCCCATCGTGGCCGCGTGTTCTTTACCAGCTCAGAGCTTGCCTGACACGCATACCACCTACATCCTTTGCAATTCTGTCCCCCATACTCGCCACTTTGCATACTATTTCTCTCTCTCGACTTCTCCTTTCTCATTCTCTAATCTTTATTAAACTCAACATCCCTTCTGGTTTCAGCATAGACGTTCACCGTCGACCAGTCGTATTGTACGCGAAGCTCTCAGATATTTCCATGTATTAGGTTAAGGAGGTATTATGCTTTATTGAGGTTGGAGAGACGGACTTTTCCGTGTGTGTCCTCTCTCGGGAAGGTTGTAGACCGGTATATGTCTCCCTGGCAAGGTGTTGAGTGATTCTGCTTGGTTATTTAAAGCTAGACTAGGGGTAAGGTTACTGTGTCGTTGTCTCCGATGTGTGCAGTGTTAGCTAAGCCCTGCACGACATCAACAGGTACTGTGGGAGCCTAAGTTGTCTTCGGGTGGGTTTACTTTGCGAGCACAGCACTGTGGTGTGAGAGGGCCATAGCCTATCCCTCACAACATAGTGCTGCCTCTTTGTGTTGACTTCTGAGGGATCGCCAGGATATAACTAGGTACTAGAGACCTAGATTTATCAAGAGAGCATCCCCGTCATATAACGTAATCTTCATTATACCACCTTCGGACAACGTTAGGCTACGAGCCGCATGCTCACCCATTGTTGCCCTGCCTTGATACCCCAGCTAGACTTTATTAACTGAGCAGACACTGGTTAGAGATAAGCCCCCATTATTATATGTATGCAACATTATTATTCACTGCACTTTTGAGCCGAGGTTGTTGTTGAGTTGCACAACCCTAGTAGGCTGTTGCGTTGTGTCACGAAGCATTTCTTTAGTTGTCGAGCATTACTACCTTTGCGCAGTCTTTATTATTCGCCTGCCTATTATTACTATATGTCCTAGTATTTATTGTGACCCGTATTCTGCATTATACTTGTTCAAGATTCTTTACGAACATCTTCCCAGCATCAGACTTATTTCAGAAGTTTCCAGTTGATGTTGCAGGACTAGCATTGCACTTTCTTTAATACAGGAGTGCCAGTTATTTGAGTATCTACCATAACGTTAATTAATCACGTTAACTATCTTTTCTTTGTGTAACCTAATCGAGTAATCTTTTACTGTTTGAGAATAGGCTGTTTCATCGAGCGTCAGCCTAGTGTGTGTGCACCAGTTACCGAGTCATAGGATACCTCGTTGTCCAGGCACGACTCAGGGCGGTAATGGTGTTTTGTTTTCCAGTGTTTAAGGCAGGGGTTGGATCTAGTGTTACCGTTGTTGCATTTTGCCATTATCTAGTCCAATGTTGAAGAGCCCTGTGTCTTTGAGAACCTGGATCGTAACAAATGGCGACCTAGCTCAGGATCTTGTGAACTAAGAGATAATTGCAGGATTGTTGTGGTCATTTGTTTTATTGAGGAATATAGTGGGCACGTTAATTTTTTTTTGGCAAAGTAGTATAGCACTTGAGAGTCTTCAGACATTTTTGGCAAGTGAATAGTGCTACATAAGAGTTTGGGGTACTTCTTTTCTGAATATTGTGGTGAGAAATCTTTGTGAGCATCATGTCTTATACCGGGTCAGAGGAGAATGGAGACACAGTACGTAATGTCGAGATTGAGGAACAACAGTATGATGAAAGGGTTAACCGGGTGAACTGTGAGGAGGATGCTAGAATACTTTTGCAATGGCCTGTTACTGCCGAGCGGTTGGAGGGTATGGATCGGTACGGTCTTCAATGCCTGGCCACAGCTATCGGTCATGCGGTTACTAGCAGCATGACCAAGGATAACTTGATAACGTGTGTACTGGGCAGGGTGACTGGTGAGCGAGATGGGTTGAGTGCTCAGAGCCCTTCGGCCATGCTTCCCCTACACTCGACTCCCAGCCATCCCAGTAGTTTGCCGACCCCGGGTACGCTTCCGCAGTTGGGTGGTGACTGGCAGGGTGGGTTGCCCCTGGGGGGACCACCGGTAATTTCAAACATTGTAGCACCTTCACCTCCTCAAGGGTTAACTCCAGAATTATTGCTTCAGCTCGAATTAGCTAAGATCCGGCAGCAAATAGAATTAGCCAAGATAGAAGAGAGAAAAACTATCAGTCATGAGCACATAGAGCTAGCAAAAATCCAAGCTGAGTCGACTAGGTACTGTGCCGACATGGACGTAGAGAAGCCGCGAGTAGAGACAATGGGACAGCGACTTGGGGCTGGTAACCGTGCTCATGATCAATCTCTCTCGCACTTATTGAAACTGGTTCCGGTGTTTGATGAGAGTGGTGTAACAGAATTTTTCACACGATTCGAGAAGAAGTGCCAGATCCACCAGTGGCCTGGGGAGAAGTGGGCAGCCCTTGTTTCCTCTAGACTTGTGGGCAGGGGACTCAGGGCTTATGATGCATTGCCGATAGAGTCGTGTATTATCTACGAGGAACTCAAGGAGGCTGTCCTGAGAGCATACGAACTACAACCAGAGATGTACAGGTTGAAGTTCCGGGGTGTTACCAAGGGTCGGGAGAGCACCTTTTTGGAGCATGCCCGGGAGCTGTCCGATGCTTTTGGGAATTGGCTGAGGTCGGAGAAAGCTACTACGTTTGACGACATTAAACAGTTGGTGCTTTTAGAGCAGTTTTTCAAATGCACGGGCGGCGACCTGACGTTAAACCTTAAAGAAAAGCAACCAAAAACTCTACAGGAGGCAGCTGAGATGGCTGACCTCCGGCTATCACTAATTCGTGGGTGCGGGTCTGCCCAGCGTAGTGAGGCAGGTAACAAGGGGCGTGACGCCCCACCACCCCGAGTTAGTGATATACCTTATGCAAACAAGTACAAGAGCCATGATACCAAGACTGACCACAAGACTAGCACCGTCCCATTTAAGAAGGGGCCGGGCCCTTCCCAGTACCAAGGGAAGCCCAAAGGGGAGTTGGAGTGTTATCATTGTCATAAAAAGGGGCACTTTGCAAGAGTCTGTCCTAGCAAACCACCTACAGCAGCTGTGTCTTTGGCCTGCAACATTGGTGTGTCTCCGAAGTCATCTGAGTTTGCCCGGGGCAGTTCGTCAGAGGCTGAGGCACAGCCAATGCAAAAGCACCTGGGAGGCTCGAACCCTGCTCAGGATGCTTTTTGCGACCATAGAGGGCGGGGTTGCGTGATGTGGGCGGGGCGCAAGCATGGAGTAGAGGTCTTGCGTGATACAGGTGCTTCCCAGACTCTGATGAAAAACTTGACTGGCTACCCTATAAACGCGGCTCGGGTGGTGGTGGTGCAGGGTATTAATGCAACTCGGTCATACCCGCTGGTGCGGTTGGAGTTGGAGGTGGATGGTGTGGCACGTGAATTGGATGTCGGGATTGTGGAGAAACTGCCAGTGGAGGGCGTCGACCTTCTTCTCGGCAACGACTTTGCAATGCCCGCTTCTGAGGTTCTACCCTTAGTCGTTGCCGAGAGGCCGGCCGACGTGAGTAAGGAAGAGCAAGAGTGGGTCGAGCGGTGCCAGACACAACCCATGGCGTGTGTTGTCACCCGAGCTCGGGCAGCTAAAGTGTCACAGCCTAGTCCTCCGTCTTCAGACCAGCGGAGGAACGATCAACAGGAGGAGGCTAAAGCTGGAGTTGGTTTTAAGAGTTTTGACTCGGCGGCTCTCCTGGGTGATTCAGTATTAGCACCATTACTTAATTCTGGAGTAGCCCCTGGGCCTGTCATCGAGAGTGACGAGGCTGGGCATGACGAGTCTCCACGACAGCAACGTTATGTACATCGAGAGAGACAGAGGGAGCAGCCCAGTATCGGGGAAGGTCATGTATTGCTCCGGGAGCAGTTAGATCGCTTGGCACCCTCAGATATACGTCGGTTGCAACTAGAGGACCCTGAGCTCCAAACGTGTGCTAATGGAGCTGTAGAGCTCGACGAGGACAGCCAGGAGATTTTTTTTATTTAGAAGGCATCCTCTATAGGCGTTTTCAAGACCCTAAACGTAGTTGGCAAGAGGGGTCCGGAGTAGTGGACCAGTTGGTGGTGCCACGGGAGTGCAGGGATAGCCTACTGAGGTTGGCGCATGACATACCACTGGCAGGACATCTAGGGGTGAGAAAAATGGTGGCGGCTTTAGAAAAATTGTTTTGGTGGCCGGGGTTGAAGGAGCAGGTGGTAACCTGGATAGCAAGGTGTCATACGTGCCAGAGGGTTGGAAAACCTAACCAAACAATTCCGAGAGCCCCGTTGCACCCCATTCCTGTCAGTGGACCGCCCTTCAGTAAGGTCATCATTGATATGGTCGGAACCCTACCCCCTACTAGTGCCGGTAATAAATTTCTATTAACTATCATGGATGTGGCCACTCGTTATCCTGATGCATATCCAATGAGAAATGGCACGGCGAAAACTGTTGTCCGGAACCTGCTCTTGTATTGCTCGCGGTATGGTTACCCGCAAGAGGTGCAATCGGACCAAGGTTCTAATTTTACCTCTAATCTGTTCAAACAAACTATGATTCAGCATGGCATCAGCACTGTCGTCTCTTCTGCGTATCACCCGGAGAGTCAAGGGGTGTTGGAGAGGTGGCACGCCACGCTGAAAAGCATGCTTCGATGTTATTGCGCAGAGAACGGAAAGGATTGGGACCTTGGTCTGCCGTATGTTTTGTTCGCGGCAAGAGAAGTACCTGGAGAGAGTCTCGGTTTCAGTCCGAATGAGCTTGTTTTCGGGCATCAGGTGAGGGGCCCTCTCCACATGGTGAAGGAGATTTGGGAGGGTACCGCTAAGCCATGTTCTATGTTGAGATACGTCCTCGAGAGCAGAGAGAGAATGCTTAGAAGTCTGGAGCTGGCCGGGCGTAATTTGGTGAGTTCGCAGGCCCGTATGAAGGACAGGTACGATACTAAGGCGAAACTCCGGGAGTTTCAGGTAGGTCAAGAGGTGTTGGTCCTGTTGCCTTTGGCAGGTCATCCTCTGGCTGCCAAGTATGCTGGGCCTTATCGGGTGGTGTCAAAGATCTCCGATCTGGATTACCTCGTTGCCACTCCAGACCGGAAGAAGCGTAACCAACTATGCCACATTAATTTGTTGAAGGAGTATGTGAGGCGCCCACCTGAGTCACTAGCTGTCCCTGTGTTGACCTGCTGCGGTCATGGTGGAGAAGGAGAGGGGGGCAGCAATGATCAGGTGGATGATAACTGGGATTGTCATGTCTCGGCTGATCAGTGGGCGGGGAATTCGAGCCAATGTGCGCATGATGCTCTGGCGCACCTGCCGGAGGAACAGCAGGTGGCAGTGCAGCGCCTGTTCGATTCATACCCCATTGTATTTGCCGAGCACCCAGGCCTCACTACTCAAGCGGTGCACGACGTCGATGTAGGAGAGCACCCCCCCTTCAAGTCGATACCTTATCGGGTGCCACCCATTAAACTCCCAGCGCTCAGGGATGAGCTGGAGTATATGCTGGCGAGAGGCTTGATCGAGAAGGGGGCAGTACGGTGGACTTCTCCTGTCACTCTGCAGCCCAAACCTGATGGAAAAGTTCGGTTCTGCATTGACTTTAGGCGGTTGAACGGGTTGGCCCCCACCAATGCATATCCTCTTCCCCGGGTGGATGACAGTGTGGATAAGATCGGGAAAGCAAGGTACTTGACCAAGGTAGACCTCGTCAAAGGCTACTGGCAAGTACCACTGTCTGAGCGGGCTAAAGAGGTGTGCGGGTTTGTGGTGGATGGCAGTACTTACCGTTGCAACGTGATGCCATATGGTCTGAAAAATGCACCGGCCACTTTCCAGAGCTTAATGAACGACATCGTAGCAGACATCCCAAACTGTACTGTCTACCTTGATGACGTGATCATTTATGACAACGATTTCCAAAGTCACTGTGAGCACATAGAAGCCTTATTTAGTCAACTTAGTAAAGCAGGCTTGGTGGTTAATCTGGGCAAGTGTGACTTTGTGCAAGCCACGGTGCAGTATCTGGGGTTTGTGGTTGGGTTAGGGCAGGTGAGCCCGCCCCAACAGAAGATACAGGCTATCGACTTGTTCCCCAGGCCGACCACCAAGCGGCAGATCATGAGATTTTTGGGCATGATTGGGTATTACCGCCGCTTTATAAGAGGCTATTCTACTGTGTTAGCTCCTTTGACAGATCTACTAGCCAAAGATAAAAAGTTCCGCTGGGCACCTGAGTGTGAGCAGGCGTTTTGAGTAGTTAAACACCTTTTATGCACTCACCCTATCCTCAGGGCCCCGGACTTTGAACGACCATTTCAGTTGGCGACTGATGCCAGCGGAGTAGGGGCTGGTGCCGTACTTTTGCAGACAGACGAGGAAGGTCTTGAGCATCCAGTCAGTTTCTTTTCAAAGAAATTTAATTCAGCACAGAAAAACTATTCGGTTGTTGAAAAGGAACTGCTGTCAATCGTGTTAGCGCTCAGACACTTTGAGGTCTATGTTCCTGCCTATGGGCCAGTCGTGGTAGTGTATACCGACCACCACCCGCTTAAATTCCTCAATCAATTCCACAACCGGAATATGAGGCTGACCAGATGGTCGCTCATGTTGCAAGAGTACAACTTAGACATTCGCCATATTGTCGGTTGTGAGAATGTGATTGCGAACTGTTTGTCGCGGGTGGAGGATCCGGGGTAGGCTACCACAGTATGTTGGTATAGCCTCCTGTCTTGGCTCGCGGTGTATTTTTGCGCTGGTGCTTGTTGGCTCGCGTGTGTAGCATCAGCGTAGGGTCGCAGAGCAGGAGTTGTTGGCTTTGATTAGAAAAAAACAAAAAAAATTAGGCTACATCTATAGTAGCCGCCAAAAACAACATTAAAATAAAATATGAAAAAATTAAATAAAAACTCTTTCTTTTTAATAATTAATTTTAAGATAATATTGTAGCTGAGTACTGAGTGCAGCTGATTTTCCCTCAGTAGGCTGTGCTTCTTAAAGCTCGCTCTGGGAGCACAATGTTATGAATTAATGTATTATGTTTGGGAAGGGTGATAAGATTTTTTTTTATATATATATATATATATATATATATATAAATGTTGTTGTATTTTTTTTTGAGGAGACTGAGCTTGCATTCCATGAGTGGCAGAGTGGTTAGGAGTGGCAGATTCTAGCGACATTCTGTCTGTTCAGATATGGGTCCATGGTTGAGTGTCCCATATCTTGGGGGGGTGTGACGCCTCCCGGCGTTAACAGAATGGTTGCGTGGGGCATTGCAGCTCGCTAGCGCTCGCCAGGATGGGGGGATGGGCTACAGTTGTCCTAGAATGATCTGCTTTGTGTGATTGGTGTCGTGTGGCCACAGACAGTCTAGAAATGGTCTTTGTTTTGGTCTGTGACCGCGCCTTGTATTTTATATTCTCTATAATATAAATGTTGCTTGTGTGAGAGGCGAGCGAGAGAGAGTGAGGGGGTACACCTGGCAGCGGGGTGAGCTATCACGCGGCTCGCTTGGGCGCTGACGGCGTTGGCGGCCGGGTGGTCAACTAGTCCCTGCCCATCGCGGCCGCGTGTTCTTTACCAGCTCAGAGCTTGCCTGACACGCGTACCACCTACATCCTTTGCAATTCTGTCCCCCATACTCGCCACTTTGCATACTATTTCTCTCTCTCGACTTCTCCTTTCTCATTCTCTAATCTTTATTAAACTCAACATCCCTTCTGGTTTCAGCATAGACGTTCACCGTCGACCAGTCGTATTGTACGCGAAGCTCTCAGATATTTCCATGTATTAGGTTAAGGAGGTATTATGCTTTATTGAGGTTGGAGAGACGGACTTTTCCGTGTGTGTCCTCTCTCGGGAAGGTTGTAGACCGGTATATGTCTCCCTGGCAAGGTGTTGAGTGATTCTGCTTGGTTATTTAAAGCTAGACTAGGGGTAAGGTTACTGTGTCGTTGTCTCCGATGTGTGCAGTGTTAGCTAAGCCCTGCACGACATCGACAGGTACTGTGGGAGCCTAAGTTGTCTTCGGGTGGGTTTACTTTGCGAGCACAGCGCTGTGGTGTGAGAGGGCCATAGCCTATCCCTCACAACATAGTGCTGCCTCTTTGTGTTGACTTCTGAGGGATCGCCAGGATAGAACTAGGTACTAGAGACCTAGATTTATCAAGAGAGCATCCCCGTCATATAACGTAATCTTCATTTTACCACCTTCGGACAACGTTAGGCTACGAGCCGCATGCTCACCCATTGTTGCCCTGCCTTGATACCCCAGCTAGACTTTATTAACTGAGCAGACACTGGTTAGAGATAAGCCCCCATTATTATATGTATGCAACATTATTATTCACTGCACTTTTGAGCCGAGGTTGTTGTTGAGTTGCACAACCCTAGTAGGCTGTTGCGTTGTGTCACGAAGCATTTCTTTAGTTGTCGAGCATTACTACCTTTGCGCAGTCTTTATTATTCGCCTGCCTATTATTACTATATGTCCTAGTATTTATTGTGACCCGTATTCTGCATTATACTTGTTCAAGATTCTTTACGAACATCTTCCCAGCATCAGACTTATTTCAGAAGTTTCCAGTTGATGTTGCAGGACTAGCATTGCACTTTCTTTAATACAGGAGTGCCAGTTATTTGAGTATCTACCGTAACGTTAATTAATCACGTTAACTACATTCTGTGTATGGCCACCCTCGTAAGGGGAGTAAGGCGTCTGGCAATAGATAGATAGATAGAACTATCTTTTCTTTGTGTAACCTAATCGAGTAATCTTTTACTGTTTGAGAATAGGCTGTTTCATCGAGCGTCAGCCTAGTGTGTGTGCACCAGTTACCGAGTCATAG
>JBAKBP010029508.1:0-27036 GCA_037953745.1 Lithodes maja
GTAGCCTTTTACAAGATCAATTTTAGTAAGGTACTTTGCATTCCCTATCTTGTCCACGCTGTCGTCAACTCGAGGCAAAGGGTAAGGGTTGGTAGTGGTCAAGCCATTTAGCCTACGAAAATCTATGCAGAACCGCACCTTGCCGTCAGGTTTTGGCTGCAACGTGACGGGTGATGTCCACTTCACATAACCTTCAGTGATCATCCCTCTCTCAACCATGTACTTTAACTCCTCCCGTAAAGCTGGCAACTTTACCGGGGGCACACGGTAGGGCACTGACTTGAAGGGCACATTATCACCGACGTCCACGTCGTGCGTTACCTGAGTAGTGAGACCTGGGTGTTCGGCGAAAACAGAGGGGTATGACCTGAACAGGCCTAGGACAGCAGCACCCTGGTGCTCAGGCAGGTGACTTACAGCTTGCCTAGCCTCTTGTTCAGTATTCCCCGCCCACTGTTCCGCGGAAATGACACAGTCCCAGCTATCCTCCTCAGCAGCCTGACTGTCCCCACCTCCTTCTCCACCCTGGCCGCTGCAGGCCAGCACAGGGACAGTGAGAGGCTCTGAGGGGCGTCTCACATACTCTTTCATGAGGTTAACATGACATAACTGATGTTTTTTTCTACGGTCAGGTGTTGCAACGAGATAATCAAGGTCGGACAGTTTCTTAGCCACCACATACGGCCCAATGAACTTGGCAGAAAGGGGGTGTCCAGGCAAAGGTAAAAGCAACATTACCTCCTGACCCACCGAAAACTCCCGAAGCTTCACCTTGGCGTCATACTGGTGCTTCATGACCGCCTGTGCATTAACCAAGTTATTACCTGCCGCTGCCATGCAACCTATAAGTCTCTCCCGGCTCTCAAGGATATATTTAAGTACAGACCCCGGCTTCTCTTCGCCCTCCCAGATCTCTTTCACCATACTTAAAGGTCCTCTCACATTATGGCCAAAGACTAGTTGATTTGGACTGAACCCCAGGCTCTCTCCTGGGACTTCACGTGCAGCGAACAGAACATACGGCAGACCCAAATCCCAATCAGTGTCATGTTCTGCACAGTAACAGCGTAGCATACTCTTCAGGGTCGAGTGCCACCGCTCCAAGACTCCCTGACTCTCGGGATGGTAGGCTGACGACACTACAGAACATATACCGTGCAACTGAAGGGTTTGCTTGAACAATTTGGATGTAAAATTGCTCCCCTGGTCTGACTGCACCTCACGTGGAAATCCATAACGGGAACAGAACAATAATAAGTTTTTAACAACTGCCTTTGCCGAGCCGTTTCTCATGGGGTATGCGTCCGGGTATCTCGTAGCCACATCCATGATTGTCAACAGGAATTTATTGCCACTACTAGTAGGCGGGAAAGGGCCAACCAAATCTACTACAACTTTGCTGAACGGAGGCCCGGTGACAGGTATGGGAAACAAAGGTGCCTTCGGGATTGTCTGGTTAGGCTTCCCCGTTGTCTGGCAGGTCGCACACCCAGCCACCCATGCACAGACATCAGCCTTGACCCCAGGCCACCAGAAAAACCTGCCCAATGCCGCCAATGTTTTGGTTACCCCCAAATGACCCGCCACCGGCACATCATGCGCCAGACACAATAAGGACTCTCTATACTTATTTGGAACAACCACCTGGTCTACTACCCTCGCACCGCCCTCCCACTTCGATTTGGGGTCTAGAAATCTGCGGTACAATATCCTGTTGA
The DNA here is from genome assembly GCA_037953745.1 of Lithodes maja. Classification (NCBI taxonomy): domain Eukaryota; kingdom Metazoa; phylum Arthropoda; class Malacostraca; order Decapoda; family Lithodidae; genus Lithodes; species Lithodes maja. Next base: position 1,719 of record JBAKBP010029508.1, read on the forward strand.
GCCTAAAGAAATCTCCCGGCTTCGCATCCCCATCTTCCTCCAACTCTATGGCACCATTGCTATAACGAGCTAGGCTAGCGTCTTGCAGCTGCTGCTCACTAATGTCCCTGGGCGTCAATGCATCAAGATGGTTTTGTAATAAGACATTACCCCGGCTAGTAGGCTCCACTGCCTTAGTGGCTCTCGCTACAGCTCTTGCCTCACGCGAAGTCTTACCCAACTCTGCCTTGTTACACACCATATCTGGGCCAGAGTCAACTCCCGTGTTTATTATAGGTCCAAGTACCGAATCACCGAGAAGTGCAGCAGAATCAATGTCCCTTTTCCTGCCCTTAGCAACCTTCTCCTGATCCTTCCTCCACTGTCCCCGAGGTTGAGTGCTAGGCTGTGCAGGAGCCGCAGAGCGAGATCGGGTTACCACACAGGCCATCTTATCCTGTTGGCACCTCCCAACCCATCCCCGATTCTCACCATCCACGTCGGCCGCCCTCTCGGCAACGACTAAGGGTGGAGTCCCGGAAGTGGGCACCGCAAAGTCGTTGCCGAGAAGAAGGTCGACGCCCTCAACTGGCAAACACTCAACGATCCCTACATCCAGCTCCCTGCACACCTCTCCCACTCTCAACTCCAACCTCACAAGTGGGTATGACCTCGTAGCATTTATACCCTGCACCACAACAACTCTGGCCGCATTTATCGGTTTCCCTGTGAAGTTCCTCAACAAAGTTTGCGAAGCCCCCGTATCCCTCAGCAAGTCAACCCTCCGTAGTTCACTCCCCCAGCTCACAAACCCGTGTCCCCGATGGCTACAGAAAGTGTCCCGGACAGGTGTCGAGCCTTCCGTACGCTTCTTTACCGCGTGTGCCTCAGCTGCTGACAACCTACCCCGGGCAGTTGCTGCAGCCTTCAGAGACACACCGATACTGTGAACCAATGACACCGGCTTAGCGGGAGTGTTACTAGGGCACTCACGTGAATAATGGCCTAGCTTCTGACATTTGTAACATTTCACATCCCCAATGGGCTTCTTCCCTTGTGCGGGCGAAGAAGGGGCCTGACCTTTAGTAAACGGGAGAGGCTTGTGTTTGTAGGTGTTATTAGGTGCAATGCATTTAGTGTGGTTATGTGTGTCATAGGATTTGTTATTATCGAAAACTCTGGTGGGTGGGGTATAGCGCCCCTTCTGCCCTGACTCAGCCCTCTGAGCGGCACCGCAACCACGAATCAATGATAATCTGAAGTCTGCCATCTTGGCAGCCTCCTCTACTGTCTTGGGACATTTTTCCTTAATGTTCAGCGTTAGATCTGTGACGCATGTCGAGTATGAGCATGCTGTACAGAACGCCCAGTCAGGCCCCACTCTCGCTAGGATCGTCAGGGCAGGAACTTTGGCTGTAGTCTGTGTAGAGTTTCCTAACTTAGTTTATGTGAGCCGTTGTACTATAAGTATTATAAATATGTATTTTGTTTTCATCTGAGTCAACGAGTTCTATTTTATATCATTAGTTATAAGTATTGTGTGTGGGACTTATATGTAATGATGAGAGGAGAGAGAGAGAGATATTACGTAACGGGGACCAGTGAGTGCGCCACGCGGGCAGATAGGCCTAATTCCCTCCTCCCTCCTCCCTTCCTCCCTCTCAGCGCGTGGGAAGTTCTTTGTCGATCCCAGATTGAGAGAGAATATGACGTCATGATTGCCAGTGGGCGGTCCTTAAGTAGTTTGAGATATGCCGCTAGAGGGCCGAGTATAAAAAGAGAGGTTCTTGCCACCATTCTTCAGAACTCATCAGGCAAAGCGACTTCTCATATCCCTTGCAACTATCCATATTCTTCCGACTGATGTGAACTTTCTCTACTCTCTGAACAGCCTATCTTCTTCTCTTCTCGTCCCTGTTTAACCTCCATGACCCCTTTGGTGCAGATTTAGTCAGCCAAAGTATTATCGCTTGAGTTCTCACGAGATAAGTGCCTGTTAGATAGCCTATTTTTGGAAGGGTTAACTAGAATAGGATTGATTGATGTTTGTTGCACTCGTATATGCATTTCCCTGTGTGCGATTATTCATGTTCCTGTTTTCTGCTGGTTTAGGCAATGCTAGACTGGGATAGGGTTTCTGAGTTGTGATTTCCTATGAGTACTAGGTTGCGGTTGAACCAGTACAATTGCAACGGAGACGTGGAACGCCTAGGTGGTCTTTCTGACTGTGTACCGTGGGAGTTTAGCACTGTGTTGCGAGTGAGGGCTTTTGCCTATGCCACCCAACACTGTGTTATCTCATTTGCTTGACTTTGAGAGGATCGCCAGGAGAGAACCAGATACTAGTGATCTGGATCTCTCAAGAGAGCATCCCGTCAATTACCGTAATTTGGCCGCACAGTCTTAAGGACCTCGCTAGGCTACGAGCCGCTTGCTCAGCCATTGTCTCTTAACCTTAGATATCCCAGCTAGACTTTGCTCGACCAGCAGATACAGCATAGTATTGAAGCTTCTCCTTATGTATATTATTGTTTAAGCACTATTGATTTCATGTGTGGCACGCTTAGCTACTTCAGAGATTAGTGGCCCACGAGCACAATCTTAGTAGGCTATTGCCAGTGCATTGTCGGAGTACTTCTTCTTAATGTTTGCCATATCCTATTGCTTATTCTTATAATTCTTCTTATGTCAATTTAAAGCCTTTAATTACCAGTGAGTTATTCATTAAATTGCTGTTCAAAATCCGATACTTACTTCTTATGAGTATTCGAGAAGCATCTAACTTATCAGAAGATTCCTTGCTTGATGCTCGAGGACTATTGTTTAACGTAACGTAATAGTGCCGATCCGAAGTAGAGGGTGGAGGACTTCTTAAGTTCTTAGTTCAAGGGTGGATTACTTCGGCTTCGGCCAACACTATTCTTTAGTGTTGTAGTACTTTCTTCTTTGTTTGATTGTTGACCAGACTAGATAACTCCCGTCTAGTTATTAGTCTGTTGTGTGAAACGCTAGTACCGAGTTCTGGTATACCCCGTTATAGCAGATAGAACTCTGGAGTGTAGTGGCGTTTTTTGTTCGGCTGGCAGTACTCTGGGGTTGGGATCGTGTGTTTCCGTTGTGGCAGCGAGCCATACTCGAGTCCTGTGTAAGAGCCCTAGTGTACCCGAGTGCCCGGTCGTAACAAATGGCGACCTTGCTTAGGATTTTGTGAACAGTATAATTTTTTGCAGAGTTGTACAACATTTGTTTGTTCGTACTTTAGCGTACATATTGAAGAATATTTTTTTTTGTAAGGCAATTAGGAGAGCATTTAAGAGACTCCAGTTAATTTAGTAATTAGTGCTTGCATAAGGGAGTTTAACACTTTTGTCTCGAGAATTTTTTGGTGAACTTCAGTATGTCGGGCCCTAGTACTGACGAGGAGCGAGAGATGCTATTTGAGGAGGTGCCGTTAGTAACTAGTGAGGAGGATGCTAGAGTTTTTGTGAGTAAGCGGTACCACGTGACGGAGGAGAGGCTGACTGGGGTGAATGTTTATGGCTTGCACCTGATAGCCAAGGTTTTGGGTCTATCCAATGTAGGAGGGATGTCCAAGGGGGAGCTGATTTCCTGGGTGTTGCGTGGGCGACATGGGGTTTCGGAGGAGAGGGCGTTTGGGGGGTTCCTCCCCAGATCCCCTCTCACTCGACTCCCACAGTGCCGTCCACTCAGTTGCCGGAGGTTAGCACTCTCCCACAGAGGGATGAGAATTGGAAGATTGGAGTGCCCTCGGGCGGTGCGTATGGTGGTTCCCCAGTTCTTGCCCCCCCTCCTTCAGTAGTGGCAGCTCCCTCTTCCTGCCTGTCTCCAGATATGATATTTAAACTTGAGCTTGCTAAAATTGAGGCTGAGACTAGGAGGCAGGAGAATGAGACTAGGAAGCAGGAGAATGAGACTAGGAAGCAGGAGAATGAGACTAGGAAGCAGGAGAAGGAGATTGAGGCTGAGATTAGGAGGCACGAGGCTGAGCTTAGGTACGACTCAGAGCAATATTGTGCTCAAATAGATTTAGATAAGACTCGTGCAGAGTCGACAGGGATTCGGATGGGCCGTGAGGCCAAGTAAGAGAACAGTCCTTGTCCCACTTAGTCAAGTTGGTGCCGGCATTTAGTGAAACTGAAGTCACAGAATTTTTTAATCGTTTTGAGAAGAAGTGTAGGGAGCATAATTGGCCTGAAGAGAAGTGGGCAGCTCTGGTCTCCTCAAGACTTACGGGTAAGGGTCTGAAGGCTTATGATGCACTGCCTTTAGAGTCTTGCATTGACTACCCAGAATTGAAGAGAGCTGTCCTACGGGCATACGAGTTGCAACCAGAAACATATCGATTGAAGTTTCGGGGTGTTACGAAGACTAGGGAGGCGACCTTTCTTGAACATGCCCGGGACTTAAAAGATGCACTTGCTAACTGGACACGTTCTGAGAAAGCTGAGACGGCCGAACAGTTGACTGAGCTGTTTCTGCTCGAGCAGTTTTATAAGTGTACTGGTGCAGATATGACTTTAACTATTAAAGAAAAGAACCCTAAAACTCTACAGGAGGCAGCTGAGATGGCTGACCTCCGGCTATCACTAATTCGTGGGTGCGGGTCTGCCCAGCGTAGTGAGGCAGGTAACAAGGGGCGTGACGCCCCACCCCCCCGAGTTAGTGATATACATTATGCAAACAAGTACAAGAGCTATGATACCAAGACTGACCACAAGACTAGCACCGTCCCATTTTAAGAAGGGGCCGGGCCCTTCCCAGTACCAAGGGAAGCCCAGAGGGGAGTTGGAGTGTTATCATTGTCATGAAAAGGGGCACTTTGCAAGAGTCTGTCCTAGCAAACCACCTACAGCAGCTGTGTCTTTGGCCTGCAACATTGGTGTGTCTCCCGAAGTTTTCTGAGTTTGCCCGGGGCAGTTCGTCAGAGGCTGAGGCACAGCCAATGCAGAAGCACCTGGGAGGCTCGAACCCTGCTCAGGATGTTTTTTGCGACCATAGAGGACGGGTTGCGTGATGTGGGCGGGGCGCAAGCATGGAGTAGAGGTCTTGCGTGATACAGGTGCTTCCCAGACTCTGATGAATAACTTGACTGGCTACCCTATAAATGTGGCTCGGGTGGTAGTGGTGCAGGGTATTAATGCAACTCGGTCATACCCGCTGGTGCGGTTGGAGTTGGAGGTGGATGGTGTGACACGTGAATTGGATGTCGGGATTGTGGAGAAACTGCCAGTGGAGGGCGTCGACCTTCTTCTCGGCAACGACTTTGCAATGCCCGCTTCTGAGGTTCTACCCTTAGTCGTTGCCGAGAGGACGGCCGACGTGAGTAGGGAAGAGCGAGTGTGTGTCGAGCGGTGCCAGGCACAACCCATGGCGTGTGTTGTCACCCGAGCTCGGGCAGATAAAGTGTCACAGCCTAGTCCTCCGTCTTCAGACCAGCAGAGGAACGATCAACAGGAGGAGGCTAAAGCTGGAGTTGGTTTTAAGAGTTTTGACTCGGCGGCTCTCCTGGGTGATTTAGTATTGGCACCTATGTTAGAGTCTGGAGAGGCCCCAGGACCTGTCACAGCTAGTGAGGAGGTAGGGCCGGAAGAGACTCCGAGGCAGCAACGTTGCACACGGAGAGAAGAAAGGGTTGCTCAGTTTGATATTGGGGAAGGACGGTTGCTTCGGAAGCATCTAGACAAGTTGGTTCCCTCAGATATTTGTAAACTGCAGTTGGAGGATCCGGAAGTTCAGAAGTGTGGTAATGGTGCTGTCGAGATTAAACACGAGGACGGGGAAGCATGTCATGTGAACCTGTTGGAGGAGTTTGTGAGGCAACCACCTGAGCAGCCTACTGTCCCTGCGTTGGTCTGCCGCGGCCAAGGTGGAGAAGGAGAGGGGGGCAGTAGGGCACAGGTGGAGGAGAGTAGGGATTGTTATGTCTCGGCAGAGCCGTGGGCGGGGGACACGAGTCTGGTGGCTGTGGAAGCGCTAGAGCACCTGCCTGAGCAGCAGTGTGCAGCACTCCAGCACCAGCTCGGTTCATACCCCACTGGTCGTGCCGAGCCCCTGAGTCTCACAACTCGGGCGGTGCAAGATGTTCCACGGGCAGGTCACGTGACTGTTGAAAGACCGTTAGCCTCGTTGTTTCGGTGGTTCAAGGTGGGCGACGAGGCTTTGGCATGGTTGCCAGGTCAGGGTCGACCCATGGCTGCCAAGGGTGGTGGTCAAAAGGAGGACATTGAGCAGATTGGTAAGGTCGGCTGTGGTATCGCAGTGCCCGGTCGTCGCATAGCCTCCCAATGCTGCTCTAGTCTAATGCAACAGCCCTACCATAGACCGACTGTATCTGGCCATGTCGCTGAAAGCGGTGATGCTGCGCAGGCAGATGTCGTCACAAGGAATGCGGGGGTGCGCATGTACGGTATCGGCGGGGAAGCCTTAGCAATAATGAACTGTGGGAGTGACTGCACGGGTGGTACTGATTGTCCCTCTCATGACCTGGCTGTTCTAGGGACGAAGGTGGAGAAGGAGGGAGACTACAGGTTAGAAGCTGCGGTCTCGGCTGGGTTGTGGGAGGGCACTAGGCATGTTGTTTGTGGAGACAGTGCAAGGCAGTTGTTTATTAGGCTATGGCAGTACTTTCGCATGTTTGTTGCTTCTCCAGGCCTGATGTACGGGGTAGAATCCGACATGCAGGCTGGAGATAGTGCAAGGCTCAGTTTAATTCCCTACCGTATAAATCCTGCTCGACAGCCTATGGTGCAAGCAGAGCTGGATTACGTGTGGACGAAGGGTCTGAGGGATAAGGAATGTCGTGAGTGGTCGTTGCTTGTAACTTTGTCCGAGCGTGCTAAAGAGGTATGTGGTTTTGTTGTGGACGGGAGTACCTACCAGTGCAATGTTATGCCTGACGGACTTAAGAATGCACCAGCAACGTGTCAGAGCCTGATGAATGAAAGTGAAAAGGACAATGATGCGCTGGGGCATTTCGAGATCTATGTTCCAGCCTATGGTCCGGTCGGTGTAGTTTACCCAGATCATTACCCTCTCGAGATCTTGGACCAGTTTCACAATCGGAATATGAGGCTGACCAGGTGGTCACTAAGGTTATTGGTATATAACCTGGACATAAGCCATATTGCCGGTTGTGACAACGAGGTTGCATGTGGTCGTTCAGGGGTATATGATCCTGGGTAGATTGACACACGGGTAGCCTCCTGCTTTAGTTTGAATAGTATTTTGCGCTTGGTGCTTGTTGGCTCGCGGTGGTAGCCCAGCGTATTGGGTCGTAAAGCAGGAGTTGAGCGTTTGGTATAGAAGAAAATAGGCTGCCCTTATAGTGCAGCCGGAAAAAAACATATTAAAATATAAAAATCATATAAAAACTCTTTCTTTTTGATGAAGATAATTGTATAAGTTTGTCATAGCATATAAAGTTTGAGTAGTCCACGAACTATCAAACGGCTGAGCTGCTGTAAGCTCGCTCTGGGAGCATGATATTATGTCTTTTACTATTGTTGGGAGGAGTTATGAAATGTGATTTTTTTTTTTTTATAAGATGTGTTTTAGTGATAAACTCAGCGTTGTTTTAGTGCCATGCGGTCGCTGGGTGTGAGGGGTTTGATGGGGTTCTGTATATCAGATTTTAGCTCAGGGTTGAGCAAGTAAAATCTTGGGGGAGGTGTGACGCATGTCGAGTATGAGCATGCTGTACAGAACGCCCAGTCAGGCCCCACTCTCGCTAGGATCGTCAGGGCAGGAACTTTGGCTGTAGTCTGTGTAGAGTTTCCTAACTTAGTTTATGTGAGCCGTTGTACTATAAGTATTATAAATATGTATTTTGTTTTCATCTGAGTCAACGAGTTCTATTTTATATCATTAGTTATAAGTATTGTGTGTGGGACTTATATGTAATGATGAGAGGAGAGAGAGAGAGATATTACGTAACGGGGACCAGTGAGTGCGCCACGCGGGCAGATAGGCCTAATTCCCTCCTCCCTCCTCCCTTCCTCCCTCTCAGCGCGTGGGAAGTTCTTTGTCGATCCCAGATTGAGAGAGAATATGACGTCATGATTGCCAGTGGGCGGTCCTTAAGTAGTTTGAGATATGCCGCTAGAGGGCCGAGTATAAAAAGAGAGGTTCTTGCCACCATTCTTCAGAACTCATCAGGCAAAGCGACTTCTCATATCCCTTGCAACTATCCATATTCTTCCGACTGATGTGAACTTTCTCTACTCTCTGAACAGCCTATCTTCTTCTCTTCTCGTCCCTGTTTAACCTCCATGACCCCTTTGGTGCAGATTTAGTCAGCCAAAGTATTATCGCTTGAGTTCTCACGAGATAAGTGCCTGTTAGATAGCCTATTTTTGGAAGGGTTAACTAGAATAGGATTGATTGATGTTTGTTGCACTCGTATATGCATTTCCCTGTGTGCGATTATTCATGTTCCTGTTTTCTGCTGGTTTAGGCAATGCTAGACTGGGATAGGGTTTCTGAGTTGTGATTTCCTATGAGTACTAGGTTGCGGTTGAACCAGTACAATTGCAACGGAGACGTGGAACGCCTAGGTGGTCTTTCTGACTGTGTACCGTGGGAGTTTAGCACTGTGTTGCGAGTGAGGGCTTTTGCCTATGCCACCCAACACTGTGTTATCTCATTTGCTTGACTTTGAGAGGATCGCCAGGAGAGAACCAGATACTAGTGATCTGGATCTCTCAAGAGAGCATCCCGTCAATTACCGTAATTTGGCCGCACAGTCTTAAGGACCTCGCTAGGCTACGAGCCGCTTGCTCAGCCATTGTCTCTTAACCTTAGATATCCCAGCTAGACTTTGCTCGACCAGCAGATACAGCATAGTATTGAAGCTTCTCCTTATGTATATTATTGTTTAAGCACTATTGATTTCATGTGTGGCACGCTTAGCTACTTCAGAGATTAGTGGCCCACGAGCACAATCTTAGTAGGCTATTGCCAGTGCACTGTCGGAGTACTTCTTCTTAATGTTTGCCATATCCTATTGCTTATTCTTATAATTCTTCTTATGTCAATTTAAAGCCTTTAATTACCAGTGAGTGTTACGACCGGGCACTCGGGTACACTAGGGCTCTTACACAGGACTCGAGTATGGCTCGCTGCCACAACGGAAACACACGATCCCAACCCCAGAGTACTGCCAGCCGAACAAAAAACGCCACTACCCTCCAGAGTTCTATCTGCTATAACGGGGTATACAAGAACTCGGTACTAGCGTTTCACACAACAGACTAATAACAAGACGGGAGTTATCTAGTCTGGTCAACAATCAAACAAAGAAGAAAGTACTACAACACTAAAGAATAGTGTTGGCCGAAGCCGAAGTAATCCACCCTTGAACTAAGAACTTAAGAAGTCCTCCACCCTCTACTTCGGATCGGCACTATTACGTTACGTTAAACAATAGTCCTCGAGCATCAAGCAAGGAATCTTCTGATAAGTTAGATGCTTCTCGAATACTCATAAGAAGTAAGTATCGGATTTTGAACAGCAATTTAATGAATAACTCACTGGTAATTAAAGGCTTTTAAATTGACATAAGAAGAATTATAAGAATAAGCAATAGGATATGGCAAACATTAAGAAGAAGTACTCCGACAATGCACTGGCAATAGCCTACTAAGATTGTGCTCATGGGCCACTAATCTCTGAAGTAGCTAAGCGTGCCACACATGAAATCAATAGTGCTTAAACAATAATATACATAAGGAGAAGCTTCAATACTATACTGTATCTGCTGGTCGAGCAAAGTCTAGCTGGGATATCTAAGGTTAAGAGACAATGGCTGAGCAAGCGGCTCGTAGCCTAGCGAGGTCCTTAAGACTGTGCGGCCAAATTACGGTAATTGACGGGATGCTCTCTTGAGAGATCCAGATCACTAGTATCTGGTTCTCTCCTGGCGATCCTCTCAAAGTCAAGCAAATGAGATAGCACAGTGTTGGGTGGCACAGGCAAAAGCCCTCACTCGCAACACAGTGCTAAACTCCCACGGTACACAGTCAGAAAGACCACCTAGGCGTTCCACGTCTCCGTTGCAATTGTACTGGTTCAACCGCAACCTAGTACTCATAGGAAATCACAACTCAGAAACCCTATCCCAGTCTAGCATTGCCTAAACCAGCAGAAAACAGGAACATGAATAATCGCACACAGGGAAATGCATATACGAGTGCAACAAACATCAATCAATCCTATTCTAGTTAACCCTTCCAAAAATAGGCTATCTAACAGGCACTTATCTCGTGAGAACTCAAGCGATAATACTTTGGCTGACTAAATCTGCACCAAAGGGGTCATGGAGGTTAAACAGGGACGAGAAGAGAAGAAGATAGGCTGTTCAGAGAGTAGAGAAAGTTCACATCAGTCGGAAGAATATGGATAGTTGCAAGGGATATGAGAAGTCGCTTTGCCTGATGAGTTCTGAGTAAAGCATGGCGAGACCTCCCTTTTTATACTCGGCCCTCTAGCGGCATATCTCAAACTACTTAAGGACCGCCCACTGGCAATCATGACGTCATATTCTCTCTCAATCTGGGATCGACAAAGAACTTCCCACGCGCTGAAAGGGAGGAAGGGAGGAGGGAGGAGGGAGTTAGGCCTATCTGCCCGCGTGGCGCACTCACTGGTCCCCGTTACGTAATATCTCTCTCTCTCTCCTCTCATCATTACATATAAGTCCCACACACAATACTTATAACTAATGATATAAAATAGAACTCGTTGACTCAGATGAAAACAAAATACATATTTATAATACTTATAGTACAACGGCTCACATAAACTAAGTTAGGAAACTCTACACAGACTACAGCCAAAGTTCCTGCCCTGACGATCCTAGCGAGAGTGGGGCCTGACTGGGCGTTCTGTACAGCATGCTCATACTCGACATGCGTCACATGAGTTATTCATTAAATTGCTGTTCAAAATCCGATACTTACTTCTTATGAGTATTCGAGAAGCATCTAACTTATCAGAAGATTCCTTGCTTGATGCTCGAGGACTATTGTTTAACGTAACGTAATAGTGCCGATCCGAAGTAGAGGGTGGAGGACTTCTTAAGTTCTTAGTTCAAGGGTGGATTACTTCGGCTTCGGCCAACACTATTCTTTAGTGTTGTAGTACTTTCTTCTTTGTTTGATTGTTGACCAGACTAGATAACTCCCGTCTAGTTATTAGTCTGTTGTGTGAAACGCTAGTACCGAGTTCTGGTATACCCCGTTATAGCAGATAGAACTCTGGAGTGTAGTGGCGTTTTTTGTTCGGCTGGCAGTACTCTGGGGTTGGGATCGTGTGTTTCCGTTGTGGCAGCGAGCCATACTCGAGTCCTGTGTAAGAGCCCTAGTGTACCCGAGTGCCCGGTCGTAACAGATCGGTTCCAGTGCATTTGTAAAACTGTTCCAGATAGAAAAGTTGCTTAATTTCCTCAGCCGACTCTGCGTGCTCGGACCGAAACCAGTTATTACCTGCATCTGTTAAGTCCCGTGCGTGCTCCATAAAACTGACGTCGCTCTTCTTATTCACGCCACGGAACTTCAATCTATAAGTTTCGGGTTGCAGTTCGTAGGCCCGGAGCACAGCCTCCTTCACCAGTCCATACACTACACTCTCGTCCAGTGACAGTGCATCGTAGGCTTTCAACCCCTTACCCACTAGACGTGATGAAACTAATGCTGCCCATTTAACCTCCGGCCAGTCATACTCACGACACTTCTTTTCGAAACGAGCAAAAAACTCAGTCACTGCTGTCTCATCAAATGCGGGTACCAACTTAATTAAATGCGAAAGTGAGTCAACCTTATAAAAATCCGGGTGGATGGGACTCGTCAGCCTTGGTCGGCAACCTGTCTAGGGGATGATAACCTGATACAAATCCGTACTGCTTACCGAAGGGTAAGGCTGGTTAGTGGATGGACTAGCCGAACACCACTGTAGAAAAATAGTGCTAACAAGATACACAGAGGGCCTCGGAGCCGGACGGATCCTAAATTGAGTGGTCAATCCTGTAAGTCCTTCATTAAACTGGCTCGGGTTGTCCCTCTTACAGGGAATAAGTCCTCTTGGGGGCATTCTGTGTATGGCCACCCTCATTAAGGGGCGTAAGGCGTCTGGCAATAGATAGATAGATAGAGTCTGTAACCCGGTGCCCACCACCGAGACGACGCCCCGTGGTCTCTACTCTAGACTTCTCGACATCCATTTCAGCCTGGTACCTGGTTGCATCCTGATTGGCTTGGATTCTAGCAACCTCTATGCGTTCTATACTAGCCTGTTGTATCTGTATCCGAGTCTCCTGCAGCTTAAACTTAGCTAGTTCTAGCTGAAATAACATCTCAGGAGACAGGCCTGGGGGGGGAGAGCACAAAATGGGGGATCCACACCGAGACGTGTTTACGGGTAAGCCAGCTTGCCCTTGAGAACCCTCCTGCTGCATCGTGCTAAGACTCGCTGGCTGAGGGCCCAGCTCAGGGGTAGAGTGGAATGGAGGCTTGGAGGGAACCCCCCAAGACCCCACTCCACCCACCGCCCCATCGCCATCACCCAACAAACATGCCACCAAATTCTTCTTGGGCCAACTGTCAGGACAGTCCCGCCCCAAAACCGTGGCTAAACAGCGAAGACCGTAACAATCAATAGCCTGCAGGCGCTGTTCGGTCAAAGGTGTCTGCAAAAATGCCCGGGCATCCCTCTCTCCACTTATAACACTCCCCTCCCTAAACATCTGTTGTACTTGCTGGTTACTAGGCTGTACCGTGTTATCCTCCCCCGTAAATGATGAGTCATTAGACATAGTGCTGGTTATACAATTGCTGTTCATAAAAAAAAAGAAGTGCTTATTACTAATTGCAGTCTCGACTCACAAAATGTTAAAGATGCTTGAATGACTCTACTCTAGACACCCCCAACGAAACAATCTGCAAGTCCACCAATACAATAATGACACAATAAAAATTCCTCCAATATGCAAGAAAATTCTAGCCAGCTCTACTAGGTAGCATAGAATAGTTCTCCAAAAAACATGTGATAGGATACTACTGAATCTTGTGCAAGGTCGCCATTTTGTTACGGCTGGATCGGCAATACATATTCGGGATTCTTGATCGTAGGACAGAAATGGCTTATGTGACAACGACACGCTCGATTCCAGTCCCAAATACTATATGCTCCAGACAACAAAAGCACCAACGCCCTACAGAGTTATCGTCTATGGTAACGAGGTACCTTAACTCGGCGAAAGTGTACAACAGGGGTAGGCTATGAGGCTAAACTCCCTCAGACATTTATAGGTTACGTTATTAATAAAGAAATGCAATACTCAAGAAACTACGTTAATATTAAGCCTCTAATAATGTAGAATAGAAGCAGGCTAAAGGTATGACAGTGAAAAGCTAAATGACAAATGTACACGCCTACTTGAAAGCGCGTGCACTAGAATAACTGTCCCCTACTAACATGCACTAGCATGTAGCATACAAGATGTTCATGATCCAGTAGATACCTAATAATACACATGGAAGGAACATAAACAGTAGTCACTTATTGTAATAATGAATCTATACTTGGAATAACTAAAAGGTTGCAGGCAACAGTACTGCGCCGGTAGCCTACTACCGCATAGGCTACTTCGCTTCTCTCACTCTGTCTCCCCTCTGAGTCTGTATGCGCCCTACGCAACAGAACTCCGGACACAGCAGCAAAACGACAGTGCAGTTAATTGATACATGAAAGTATTAATAGTGTTGTCTTGTGTGTGAGTAATGTGTACTGTAAAGTGTTACATACATAAACTTAAAGAGAGCTGCAATGCATAGTAAAATAAAGATATCACCCACTCATCATCCCCATGTGTTCTAGCTAGCAGGCCAAGTCACAGGAACAACGAGTCCCAGCACCGAAAGCGAGAACCCAGGAAAAGACTGTAGAGAACACAAGGACAGATAAATTACGTTACTCTACTATACCGGCACTACGAGCGAGCTGTAGTTTCTGGTACTGCACTCGCTCCTGGCTCGGTAGGCAAATCAAGGCTAAGTCCTCACCCCTCTACAGACAACTCCTGGGCATGGTCGGGCTCTTACACATGGCACTAGTCTAGTCACAAATTGGATGATGAGCTGGGCATATAACTCGTGAACATGTAGAACGTTCACCAACTATCCTCATCAAGAAGATCACTGTTCACATTAACCCCTTAAATCTAATACATGTAAATATATGCTTGTCCTAAGAGTAATACGAGAGGTGAGTGCTGAAACTCCTTTAGGACCTCAAGGGAAGGGTATGCATTTAAATAGAGAGAAGAATGAAATGAGAGTAATGTCGTCAGAGAGAAAGAGTGCAACCGTGAGAAATTGGGAGAGAGGGCAAGGGATGTTAGAATCTCAAAGGTTCTAGGCAACCTGATCATGGAACACACAGCGAGCCTCCATGCAATGTGCAGTACGACAACATGGGCAGCCAGGCAGCATGCAGGCGGCAATGTACTACCAACCCTGTCGCACCTAGCTATGAGCGCAGGGCTGCCAACCGGTCCATACGTCTGGCAACCATTGCTACCCTCTCGCTCTGAAGTCTAACTCACTCTCTCTCTCTGAATTCCTATTATCTCATCTATCAACTTCTCTATTGATACTACATATTAAATGGAAGGTCTCGACATGGCTTAAAACAAAACCCACCACTGGTTAGCAAATGACGAGACCTTTGCAGAGATACAAAGAACATAGTTATACGTTGTCACACTCAATATAAGCAAACAACACGGTACACGGCCCCGCACCGTGTCGATACAGTGGAGTACCAAGGAGTACAATCAGGTTGCGTTGCCACGCACTGGGTGCGTCACAATATGCTTACGTTAACTTTAGTGTGAGTCTGTACTCACCACTAAACTCTTCAATGCTCTATGAAAACACTGGAAGTCTAGTCCTACAGCAATCAGATAAAGAATCTTCTGGAAACGTCTGATGCTCTAAGATGCTCGTCAATATAGAACAGAAATAATGCAGGGGCAGGACACCAAAGCGTGTATCTTAAATACACCAATAAGTAGGATACATATATATAAAACAAGGGAGTGCAACAACTCTGTGACAGCACTAATAATCGCCACTCAAAACAGTACTTCCTTAGCCAACGTAACAGCCAAACTGGGTTGTGCACTATGCATCAACCTAGGCTAAAATAAGGCGTGAATAATTCCTAAAGCATACACAATCAAAGTTAATCAACACAATGCTGTCTTTCCCACTAATAAAGTCTAGCAGTGGCATAAAAGGTACCAGGAACCTAGGCAGAGCGTTACGTTAAGTGACTTGGAGGCTCTCTTGGTAAGTCCAGATCTCAAGTATCTGGTCTTACCCTGGTGCTCCACAAAGGTCAACAAAATGAGGTAGCAAGCATACAGGTAAGAGTAGGCAAAAGCCCTTCACCTGTATACTGCTACACTCGCAAAGGAAAAATATGCACAAGGGTTACAGGCTACCTAGCTTCGTCGAAGTCGTACAGGCTCTGACTTGCCACATACATAACTCAGACAATGACCAAAGATACCCTCCACTGTCTAGCATTAAATAGTAGGAAAGAACAGCTCACTAATTAGAAGCACCCCAATACTATGCTACCATGTGACTATGACTCTAATAATCCCTAAAGCTAGTGAAAAACATATATGTGAGAACTGGTGCTGGTAATACGACTGGCCGACTATGGAAGTTGTATGCAGAACCAGAAGGGATAAGTAATTGAATAAAGAGAAGAAGTATTGGAAAAGAAGAAGTTCAGAGAGAGAAACAGTAGTACAGGGGGTTAGATTGGGGACAGATTGCAAAGGACAAGTAGGATCAAGCACGCTATGCCAAGCTCTGCAGGAGACACGCGGGCAGGAGCCCCCCCAGCACTAACAAAGACAGCGGCACCCAATCACAGACGACTACGTCATGAAGAGCAGGCGTCATATGACGCGCCAGGCCCGCCGGCCAATCACAAGCGTGAGAAACTCCGCCCGAGCGAGGAAGGCACACGTACATACACACGCACATAATACCACCTCGCTGCTCGCTCTCTTTCTCCTTAGAACTTCACACAGCATATCTTTTACTCTATCAATGATATAAAATACTTCCAAGTGTCACAGACAAGAATAAAGACCAACACTGATCTGTCTGTGACAACTAAGAAAGAAAGAACATCGTTCTACGATTATTATAGCCCATTTCACTGCCCTGGCGAGCGCTAGCGAGTTACGACTACATTCTGGCAAGCTGGCCAGCGTAACACCCCGCCCAAGATGTGGGACGTTTCAGCCTCAGGTGAACTCCACATCTGACCAGACAGAATGCCCACCAACCCCGCATCACCCAGCTACTCTCCCAAGTTGTGAAAACAAGGCACAATCACAAACATAAAACACTTCATTATGAAACAAAAATCTACACAACACTTCCCCAAAATAATAGTATAGCTTATCAATATTACGCTCAACGAGCAAGCTTCACAAAGCCTAGCCTACTAAGACAAAACACAGGATGTCTTAGATTCTTGCTGTAACATACTGCACTTATATACTATCAAAAAGAAAGAGTTTTTATGTGAGGTTTTTATATTTTTAATAGTGTTTTTGGCGGTGTTGCACTACAGGGGCAAGCCTAATTTTTCTCCACTCCACCAAACACACCTGTGGTGATCTACCCTGGGTCCTCCACCCTGGACAAACAGTCAGCTATTACATTGTCACAACCGGCAATATGGCGAATGTCCAGATTATACTCCTGCAACATTAAAGACCATCAGGTTAGCCTCATATTTCGGTTGTGGAACTGATTAAAAAACTTCAAAGGGTGGTGGTCAGTGTAAATCACCACGACTGGGCCAAAAGCGGGAACATACACCTCAAAGTGCCTGAGCGCCAGCACAATGGCCAGAAGCTCCTTCTCTACTACTGAATAGTTCTTTTGTGCTGAGTTGAACTTTTTAGAAGAGAAGCTTACTGGATGTTCCATACCTTCTGTGTCTGTCTGCAACAAGACGGCACCAGCCCCTACGCCGCTAGCATCTGTCGCTAGCTGAAAAGGTCTTGAGAAGTTGGGGACCCTGAGTATGGGGTGAGTGCACAACAGATGCTTCACCAGTGAGAAGGCCTTCTCACACTCAGGTGCCCACCCAAACTTTTTCGTCTTTGCAAGTAGGTCCGGACCGTCAGAGGAGCCAACACTGAGGAGTATCCGCGGATGAATCTGCAGTAATCCCCAATCATGCCCAAGAACCTCATGATCTGTCATTTGGTGGTTGGCCTGGGGAACTGGTTAATAGCCTGTATCTTGGTATGGGGGGCGGGGGGGGGGCACACCTGGCCTAACCCCACCACAAACCCCAGATACTGCACAGTTGCCCGAACAAAATCACATTTGCCCAGATTGACCACCAAATGAGCCTCACTCAGCTTCCTGAACAGTGCCCCGATGTGCTCGCAATGGCTTTCAAAGTCATCATCGTAGATTATCACATCATCTAGATAAATGGTGCAGTTAGGGATCTCCGCCACTAACTCATTCATCAGGCATTGGAAAGTTGCAGGGGCATTCTTCAGCCCATACGGAATAACGTTGCAACGGTAAGTGTTCCCATCCACCACAAATCCGCACACCTGCTTCGCCCGCTCAGACAACGGCACTTGCCAGTAACCCTTGACAAGATCCACCTTGGTGAGGTAACGTGCACACCCGATCTTGTCAACACTGTCATCTACACGGGGAAGAGGGTAGGCATTGGTGGGGGTTAAGCCGTTCAACCGCCTGAAGTCAATGCAAAGCCTGACCTTGCCGTCTGGTTTAGGCTGCAGAATGACGGGAGATGTCCACCTAACCGCCCCTTTTTCTATCAGCCCCCTCACCAACATGTAGCCTAACTCCGCTCGGAGAGCCGGAAGTTTAATGGGAGGTACACGATAGGGCACTGATTTAAAGGGGGGGGTGGTCTCCAACGTCCACATCATGCACCGCATGAGTTGTGAGGCCTGGGTGCTCGGCAAACACAGAGGGGTATAAACAGAACAGGTGCTGGATCGCTGCACGCTGTTGCTCAGGCAGGTGCTCAAGCGCTTCCACAGCCACCTGGTTCATGTTCCCCGCCCACTGATCCGCCGAGACATGACAATCCCAACTCTCCTCCACCTGTGCCTCACTACCCCCCTCTCCTTCTCCACCTTGGCCGCTGCAGACCAACACAGGGACAGTAGGATGCTCAGGTGGGCGCCTCACGAACTCTTTTAACAGGTTCACATGACAGAGCTGATTTTTCTTCCACCTATCCGGAGTAGCCACAAGGTAATCTAGGTCAGACAACTTCTGCACGACCTTGTAAGGACCGACAAACTTGGCCGACAGGGGATGGCCTACTAAGGGCTATAAGACCAAAACCTCCTGTCCTACCGCAAACTCCCGGAGCTTTGCTTTGATGTCATACCAATCCTTCATCAAGGCCTGATTATCTACCAAATTTCTCCCTGCCAACTCCAGGCTTTTCAGCATCCTGTCTCTACTCTCGAGGACATACTTAATTAGAGAACATGGCGGTACAGTCCCTTCCCAGATCTCTCTCACCGTGCTAAGAGGACCTCTAACCTGATGCCCGAAAACTAACTCGTTGGGGCTAAACCCAAGGCTCTCCCCAGGTACCTCTCGTGCCGCAAACAAAACGTACGGTAACCCTAGGTCCCAATCCTTGCCGTTCTCCAAACAGTAGCACCGCAACATGCTTTTCAAAGTGGAATGCCATCTTTCCAACACCCCTTGACTCTCTGGGTGATAAGCTGAAGAGACAACCGTATTGATCCCATGCTGCTGCATGGTCTGTTTAAAGAGTGTGGACGTGAAATTTGACCCTTGGTCCGACTAAATTTCCTGCGGGTACCCGTATCTCGAGCAATACAACAGCAAGTTTTGCACAACAGTTTTAGACTTGCCATTTCTCATAGGGTATGCATCAGGGTAGCGATTGGAGACGTCCATCAGGGTTAGCAAAAATCTGTTACCTGCACTAGTGGGAGGCAGAGGGCCTACCATGTCGATGATAACCTTGCTAAAGGGAGGACCAATAGCAGGCACTGGGTGCAACGGAGCCTTAGGTATGCTCTGATTCGGCTTTCCCACCCTCTGGCAGGTACCACACATCGCCACCCAGGCCGAAACTTGGGCTTTAATACCTGGCCACCAGAACAACCTAGATAACGAGGCCAACGTTTTTCTCACACCCAAGTGACCTGCCAACGGAACATCGTGCGCCAGCCGCAACAGGTTATCACAACACTTCTCAGGGACCTCCAACTGGTCAACCACTCTTGCCCCACCATCCCAACTACGTCTGGGATCCAAAAAACGGTGGTACAGGATTCCCCCAACATGAAAAAAATCTCCCGGCTTTGCATCCCCGTCCTCGTCGAGTTCAATAGCCCCGTTCCCACAACTCTCAAGCCCAGGATCTTCTACTTGCAACCGACATATATCCGAGGGTGCCAGCCTATCTAAATGCTCCTGAAGCAACTTGTGGCCACCCCCAATACTAGGCTGCTCAAGCCTTGCCTGCTTCGCCTGGGAACGTTTCTGTCGTGGAGTGCTAACACGCCCTACCATGTCACTAGAGGGGACAGGTTCTGGGGCCACTCCGGACCTCATAATGGGTGCAAGTACCGAGTCACCAAGGAGTGTCGCTGGGTCCAAACTCTCAACCCGACCAGCCTTGACTTTCTCCTTCCGACCCTTCCTCCGCTGGTCTAAAACTTGGGTACTAGGCTGTGACACCTGAGCGGACTGAGACCTGGTGACACCACACGCCATCTGCGGCATCTGGCACCTCTCGAGCCACTCTTGCCCCTCCCTACTCGTGTCGGCCGCCCTCTCGGCAATGACTAAGGGTGGAACCTCGGAAGTGGGCACCGCAAAGTCATTGCCGAGAAGGAGGTCGACCCCCTCAACTGGCAATTTCTCCACCACACCCACATCCAACTCTCGTGTCACACCGTCCACCTCAAGCTCCACTCTGACCAGCGGGTAAGACCACGTAGCATTGATGCCTTGAACCACCACAACCCGAGCCGCGTTAATAAGCTTGCCAGTGAAATTCTTAACAAGTGTCTGGGAAGCGCCCGTATCACGCAGCAACTCAAGCCTATGCTCCACACCAGCCCACCTCACAGTGCCGTGCCCCCTATGACCACAAAAAACATCACGGACGGGTGACGAGCCCTCCTGCTGCTTCTGCACCGGCGATGACTTCGCAACTGACTGTTTACCCCGGGCAAACGCGGAAGACCTCAAAGACACACCGATATTGCTCACTAATGACACCACTGCTGTAAGCGGTGCGCTCGGACATGAGCGCGCAATATGCCCCTTCTTATGACACTTGAAACATTCCACTTCACTCTTGGACTTCCCCTGAGGTGGGTCCTTACCCACCTGGCCTTTCTTTAACGGGAAGGGTTTCGACTTGGGATCATAATTGGCAACAGTACTCTTAAATGGATAATTAGTTGTGTCATTAATTCGGGGGGGTGGAGTGGTACGCCCCTTGTTACCTGCCTCAGCTCTCTGTGCAGACCCGCACCCACGAATCAATGACAACCTGAGGTCAGCCAGCTCAGCCGCCTTCTGCAGGGTTTTGGGTTGCTTTTCTTTCAGGTTAAGAGTCAAGTCACTGCCAGTACATTTAAAAAATTGTTCTAACAACACTAATTGCTTTACTGCATCAAAAGTAGTTGCCTTCTCCGACCTCAACCAATTTGCAAATGCATCTGACAGCTCTCTAGCGTGTTCCTGGAAAGTACTCTCCTTTCTTTTTGGAACCGCCCTAAACTTTATCCTATAGGTCTCTGGCTGTAACTCATACGCCCTCAGGACAGCCTCTTTCAACAACTCATAATTCACACAGGAATCTAGGGGCAAAGCATCGTACGCCTTGAGTACTTTCCCCGTCAATCGTGAAGAAACAAGGGCTGCCCACTTCTCCTCGAGCCATTGGTGCTCCCGGCACTTTTTCTCAAAACGGAGAAAGAATTCTGTAACTCCTAACTCATCAAACACTGGAACCAACTTTAGTAGATGCGACAGGGACTGGTCATGGGCTCGACCCCCCTGGACGACCCGGTTCGTCGTCACCTCTACACAAGTTTTCTCTAGGTCAACATCGGCACAATACTTTGCAGACTCAGCCTGATACCTATACTTGCGCTCAGACTCTCGCTCCCGCTGCTCGAGCTCAGCCTCATGCTTCCGCTGCTCGAGCTCGAGCTTCTGCTGCTCAAGCTGAAACAACATCTCGGGAGTCAAACCCTGAGGAGGGGGTGCTACTACCGGGGACCCACCCAGTGAGTTACTTAGAGGCATACTCAACTGCCAGCGGGCCTCGGCCTGCGGGAACGTACTCGGCTCTGGACCCCGAGGGGGCGCCATGATAGGAGTTGAGTGGAATGGGGACTGGGACGAAGGTGCCCCAGCTCCCGCTCCACCCGTACCCCCATGCACCCCACCCAGCACACAGGTAACCAGCTCACTTCTCGGCAAACCGCTAGTACCGGAGAAACCTAAGACTGTGGCTACACACTGCAGTCCGTACCGGTCTAGCCCGACACACGGTCCGCCGACACAGGCTCCTCCAAAAAAATCCGAGCATCCTCCTCATTGTTCACAACCCGAACACCGATAAACAACTCCACCTTCTCCACCTCCTTGCCTGTCTCTCGCACTGTGCCCTCACTATGCTCAGACCCGTCCAGTGACATGATGGAGTCAACAACAAAAAATCTCAAGTCAAGACAAAAATAGCCAAACTCTTGTGTAGCTTTATTCACCAAAAATATTCGAAGATGTTCTTGAGTGCAATACTAGGTCACCAATAAACTCCAACAAGTTCTATATATCCTCAAAACAATGTCCACTGCCAACAATGCGAGAAATAAATTCAACCCCAAATGGCAATAAGATTTCTCCAAAAAAAAAAAAAAATGCAATATTCAGTTCACTATATACTGGTCTACGGTCGCCATTTGTTACGACCGGCACTAAGAAATAAACAAGGGCACTTAATAATGGACTAGATGATAGGCTATATCTGCAACAGCGGTACGCTAATTCCAAACCCTCGAACTATTACGCCGGTGAACAAAACACTTAAACCCTCCAGAGTTAATCTACTGGATAACGGGGTATCAATTAACTGGGTTTTAGTGCACTTCTACAAAGGTTTTCCGGTGACGGCAAAGCCTACTCACAACAGGAGTACTTTACGTTAATGAAATGCTCTTAAGTAATAACAATGCTTGAATAAACTATAACAAGATTTAATAAAGGAGTATATGCTTATGTTATCTTTAGTGTGAGTCTGTACTCACCACGAAACTCTTCAATGGTCTATGAAAACACTGGAAGTCTAGTCCTACAGCAATCAGGTAAAGAATCTTCTGGAAACGTCTGATGCTCTAAGATGCTCGTCAATATAGAACAGAAATAATGCAGGGGCAGGACACCAAAGCGTGTATCTTAAATACACCAATAAGTAGGATACATATATATATAAAACAAGGGAGTGCAACAACTCTGTGACAGCACTAATAATAGCCACTCAAAACAGTACTTCCTTAGCCAACGTAACAGCCAAACTGGGTTGTGCACTATGCATCAACCTAGGCTAAAATAAGGCGTGCATAATTCCTAAAGCATACACAATTAAAGGTAATCAACACAATGCTGTCTTTCCCACTAATAAAGTCTAGCAGTGGAATAAAAGGTACCAGGAACCTAGGCAGAGCGTTACGTTAAGTGACTTGGAGGCTCTCTTGGTAAGTCCAGATCTCAAGTATCTGGTCTTACCCTGGCGCTCCACAAAGGTCAACAAAATGAGGTAGCAAGCATACAGGTAAGAGTAGGAAAAAGCTCTTCACCTGTATACTGCTACACTCGCAAAGGAAAAATATGCACAAGGGTTACAGGCTACCTAGCTTCGTCGAAGTTGTACAGGCTCTGACTTGCCACATACATAACTCAGACAATGACCAAAGATACCCTCCACTGTATAGCATTAAATAGTAGGAAAGAACAGCTCACTAATTAGAAGCACCCCAATACTATGCTACCATGTGACTATGACTCTAATAATCCCTAAAGCTAGTGCAAAACATATATGTGAGAACTGGTGCTGGTAATACGATTGGCCGACTATGGAAGTTGTATGCAGAACCAGAAGAGATAAGTAATTGAATAAAGAGAAGAAGTATTGGAAAAGAAGAAGTTCAGAGAGAGAAACAGTAGTACAGCGGGTTAGATTGAGGGACAGATTGCAAAGGACATGTAGGACCAAGCACGCTATGCCAAGCTCTGCAGGAGACACGCAGGCAGGAGCCCCCCAGCACTAACAAAGACAGCGGCACCCAATCACAGACGACTACGTCATGAGGAGCAGGCGTCATATGACGCGCCAGGCCCGCCGGCCAATCACAAGCGTCGGAAACTCCGCCCGAGCGAGGAAGGCACACGTACATACACACGCACATAATACCACCTCGCTGCTCGCTCTCTTTCTCCTTACAACTTCACACAGCATATCTTATACTCTATCAATGATATAAAATACTTCCAAGTGTCACAGACAAGAATAAAGACCACCACTGATCTGTCTGTGACAACATGAACACTAAGAAAGAAAGAACATCGTTCTACGATTATTATAGCCCATTTCACTGCCCTGGCGAGCGCTAGCGAGTTACGGGTACATTCTGGCAAGCTGGCCAGCGTAACAGATAAGTGATGTCCTCAATACATTTTTTGCATCAGCTTTTACAACAGAAGACATTATTGATATCCCTACAACACCGCCAGCTCAGATAGACAATTATGATGGTCTAAGCAATATCAACATTACAGAGAGAAAAGTACTGAAATGTTTGGAGAAACTTAAGTTAAACAAATCACCTAGACCCGACACAATATCACCTAGAGTTCTAAGAAAAGATAAAGTTGAGCTCTCCAAACAACTGACATTGCTTTTAAACAAATCTTTGCAGTCCGGGACTATGCCTGATGAGTGGAAGCTCGCTAATGTAAGACCAATATTAAAAAAGGCAGCAAATCTTTACCTAGTAACTATCGTTCAATTAGATTAACCTCAGTTGTCTGTAAAATGCTAGACAAACAAACGTTCCTGCTTGACGAACTTTGTAGACTTCTTCCACGATATCCTAAACCTATATGACGAGAGTAAAGCTGTAGATATTATATACCTTGATTTTCAAAAGGCCTTTGACAAAGTACCCCACAAACGTTTATTGATAAAATTAAAAGCGCATGGAATACAAAGGGGAGTGTTGAGATGGATGGAAAATTGGTTCAGTGAAAGAAAGCAAAGGGTAGTCATAAACGGTAAGGCATCACAATGGACCAATGAAACTAGCGGGGTACCCCAGGGATCAGTTCTAGGACCAGTTTTCTTCCTAGTTTATATAAATGACATAGATGAGGGCCTCAGATGAGTTTGCAGACAATACAAACATTGCAAATACTGTACTCTCAAACGAACATGTAGAAGATATGCAAAATAACATAGATAAGCTATCAAGTTGGGCTCAAATTTGGCAAATGAGTTTTAATGCGGATAAATGTAAAGTACTCCATATCGGGACCTGAAATGAGAAAGCAAATTATTCAATGAATGGAACTCAGCTTAAGAGTGTAGACAGAGAAACTAATTTGGGAGTAACAATATCGAGTAACCTAAAATCAAGTCAACAATGCTCAGAAGTTGTTAATATATATATATATATATATATATATACAGTATATATATATATATATATATATATATATAATATATATATATATATATATATATATATAAACTGTATACAGTATATATACTGTATACAGTATATACTGTATATACCGTACAGTATATATACTGTATATACAGTATATATACTGTATACAGTATATACTGTATACAGTATATTTACTGTATATACAGTATATACTGAGCATATATACTGTATACAGTATATAATTATACTGTATACAGTATATATACTGTATACAGTATATACTGTATATACAGTTCATCCTGTATATACAGTATATACAGTATATACTGTATACAGTATATACTGTATATACAGTATATACTGTATACAGTATATACTGTATACAGTATATACTGTATACAGTATTTACTGTATATACAGTATATAATGTATATACAGTATATATACTGTATACAGTATATATACTGTATATACAGTATATACTGTATACAGTATATACTG